>JASANC010000373.1:0-52416 GCA_030248135.1 Theristus sp. LFF4_11 | reverse complement strand
CCCCCCACCCCCCCTCGTCTTCGGTACTTGATCAACTTAGTTTAGGCATTTAATTTTGAATTCGGGGCGGTTGCCCCCCCCCTAGAACAACTATGCTGTCGAGGTCGACCAATCAGCTGTGCGTGAAATTCAATCGTCTTTTGTATTTCTATTCATTCTTAAAAGTGATTGTTTTGATTTTTTTTTATTTTGCCTGAAATGAGTCGTTGTATGTTTATTTGCAGGCTCCAAATCCTAAAACCTAATCCTAAGCCTAAGCCTGAGCCAAGCCTTTGATTTTGATAAGGTGAAAAAATGATCAACTTAGTTTAGGCATTTTTGAATTCGGGGCGGTTGGTTCCCTCAAAGTCCATGCAAAAATGTTTGTTTTCAAAGCAAAGGCAAAGGCAACCTAAAATTCAGCAGCAGGGAACAATTTTTCACTGCATTTTTCTAAAACACTGATCCGATATAATCTCACTGACAACTGGTACCAGTCGACGTCACACATCACATTCAAGTATCGTCATCATCATGTCATCCTATATAACCACGACTTCGCTTGGTGGTCACTCAAGCAACATGGACGACCAAAATACAGCAGCAAAACTAAACGAACACGAAACAGCGAAACAGACGAATGAACCGGAGAACAAAGAGAAACCAGATACATCCGGATCCAGTGCCACTTCTTCGGTTCATGATGCTTTTCGGTTTGTGACGTTTTGTGGCGGAGTTTCTGACTTCTTTACACTTGCAACACGCTACCTAAACAAACGCAAGATCCCGCAAATTCAGTACAATTAATACTGTAGTTACGGTTACTAAACCTAACAGTAACGGGGTTAGTTCAGTTTAGTTGCGCAGTCTAGTGAAACCTTCTTATCTTATACACGGCGTTTAATGGGCTTATGTTTCTCAGAAATACCGTACTAAAGATCTGGCGTTCCAAAACGCTATTCGACGTTTACAACCATCCGGCGGGCGTTTATAATTGCCTAACATGCAAATGTCTCCATCTCAACATTGAGAAAAAAGTAATAGCAAAAGTCCTGCCATGCATGATGGCATGCTACACGGACGGTACGGTAGCATACCATCTTGGTGTGTGCTTGGAGAACTTCCTCCTTCCGAAATAGTAAACATGCCAAGATGGCATGTCACCGTCGGTAGCATGATTGTCACGTACAAAGATGATCACCCTGCAAATTGTCCATCATCACCTTACTTTGTCGGCAGCTCCGTGCTGATGTACCCGCGCATCATCGACTTCACCGGACCATTCGAAAAATCGCAGTACACGTTCGTTGCGCTCGCAAATCCCAACGAAACGACGAGCATCGCGTTCAAAGTGAAGGCAAATTGTCGACGGTACATTCGCGTGGTGCCCGTCATTGGCTTCATTCGACCGAAAGACACCGGTGTCATTCGGGTGAGAGAGCGCGTCTATTTTGCTAAATTTTGCTAAATTAGCTAAAAATAGAAGAGTTCGAGTGGTCAGGTCACTCACTGGTTGCTTGTGTATATATGAGCATGAACTGATTATTTTTTCCCGAGCAATGCTGCATGTGTGCCATGCGCGTTTCTCTGAATTTTTCCTCACCACTATTGTCAAAAAAGTGATGATCGCGATCGTGACATTAAGGGATATCCGACATTCTAATATCCTCATGACCGCGGCGCAAAGTCACGGCGGTTGTGTTTCCGGTTTCTTTTCACCGTGCCCTTTCCAACTCCGAAGCAAAAACTCGCTCAGATCTCACGTCACGCAATGACCGAAAACGACTGCCGCCGTAATCACCACGTCAATTTCATTATACGCGATGTTGAGCCGAACGAACGAACTGACGGCACTCGCCAATGACGAAACGTCTCGATCCGCCATCAACTGGCAAAATTCAGCCAACTCAAACACCATCAAGGTGCCCGTGCGCTATCATAAAGATGAGGTCAGAAAGAATTTCGATTGAATCCATCCCGAAAAAGATAGGATCTGTGCGTCATGTTTTGTTCACATTGTTTTGTCTTTGTCATTTGTTGTGTTGACATTTGTACGTCCATTTGCATTGGAGGAAACTGCCCGCATAGATTTTGCAAGCTGCGCCTTGTTCATTCCATCAATGAGCTTTGATTGCGATTCGGAATGGTCTGCTTCCAGCCAATGAGTCTTTTTGGAGACTAAAAAACATTATGTTTTTTGTGTAGGCTGAGCGGGAAGCGATCGTGCGTCGTGAAAAAGCATCGCACCTGAGAACACCCCGTAAAACGCAGGACACAATGTACCATGCGCTGAAAATGGCTCTTCGGAAAGCGCGGGTGCGTTTATAACATTCTCGGATGTTTTTGTTTTTTTCTGACAACTACCGTAAAGTCTTGCACATAAGGTCCCTCCCACTTATAAAACCCCCACCCAAAAGTGGGCGGAGTGACACACCAAAAAATTTACAATGTTAACTTGGTCGAAATCCGGTCCCGTTTATAAGGTCTGGGCTTCCTAATCTTTGCTTTATAAGACCTCCTCCCACTTATAAGGTTGTCACACAATTTTCCACTTTTTTCAAAACGTTTGATTTTCAAATTTATACAAGGAGACCTTATATGCAAGAGTTTGGTATATGTAGTTGGCAGTTGCAACTCTGTTTGCAAGTTGCAACTTCCTCAGGTTCCAGAATCGGTTTTTACGGAACTCAACGCTCTAGTTTTCTGTGATTGTTATGAATTAAAAGAGCCTCTGAACACGCTTTAATTTTTTTAATTGTCACAAAATTATAACAGTCTCCGAAATCGAAGATCATCGTCGTTCACTCGGGCGCAGAACAACCGCAAGAAACGAGTGCAACAGCAACATCGCATGCATCTTCAGAGGTTGCTTAAACAAATGCAACTCTGCCTGACGTTGATCACTGCCAATAAAAGGTTGTTTCTTGTTCAAATTTCAGGTTGGACAACCGTGGCTGAAACTTGAACAAGAAACAACCTTTTATTGACATCGACCAAAATCGGGGTCACACTTTGGTGTTCAATCATGATAATGCTCTAGTTTTTTCGGATGTTTACGAAACACGAGTGTCTTCGAAAAAACGCGTTAGCTTTTTTTCTAATTGCCACCAAATTATAACAGTCCCCGATATCGAAATCCGTCGTTCAGTCGAGCGCAGAACAACACCAACCAACGAGCGCAACAGTAACATTGTCTGCATCCCCAGTGGTTGCCCCATCTCTAGAGGTTGCCCCACCTTCAAAGGGTGCCCCACCTCTAGAGACTGCCTCAACAAATGCAACTCCGACTTTGCTCGACGTCAATAAAAGGTTGTTTCTTGTTCCAGCAACGATAGTTTTTATCCGCGATCAGAGAGACATAACTGATTGGTTGATTGGAAGCCCGCTAACTTGTTTAGATATTTGATTTAAAATTTGATTTGAGTGAACAATCCGATTTCAATTTAACACAAGCCTAGAATGAAATGAAGTGGCAAAAAAATGTTACCCCGGAAAAGACCCCCTCCCCCCCCCCAATGAAGAATTGTTTTTGTTTGCAGTTCCGCCCCTTCTTCGATCGAATGTTTAATGCAACTGCCGCGTTCACGGCTTGCTCCAAATGACGGTTATGTTCGCGAATCCTATGCGGGCGACATCGAGAAACACAGTTTCTGACAAAACCAAAAAATAAAAGTGTTCTTCGCTTGAAAATTGATATAAGTTGTGGTTTTGTTTGTCGATACTGTTCTGAAGTGTGTGTCAATGCGGTTGAGTAAAAGTGGTAGTTCAACAAAATAATAAAGTGCAACAGAATATTGGCAAAAGCGGTATTGAATAAATTCTCTGTGCTGTTGAACCTTTGTCCTTCACAACATTTTAGGTTTACTTCTATTATGTTTAAGGAAAAAATACACAGTTTCAAACAACGCTGCATTGAATGAAAAAACAATTGATGAATGTTAATTTTTTTAGGAGTTGCCTTCAATTTTGTACAACGCAACATCAAATCAATGATAAACGCATAGTTTAATCAGATCTTTTCCCACTGTAAATCAATCTGCGAAATGGCCGAATAAACATGGGATCTTTTTTCAGGGTGCAATGAGCGCGCGAAATTTGAATGAAAGCCGAGAGACGCTCAGAAATCTAATTGCGCACCCAAACTGATGTAGTTTTTTTACACTAAATAATGGTCGTCTTGAAAAACAACACCCAGTCTTTGACTAGTCTCACCTTGTGAGAAGACAAGGACGGCCTTATTTATTCGACCATACTACAGCAGCAGCTTTGGTTCTTGACTGGTCACTCGAATCCACTGTTTATGCAGTCGATATTGTTCTTCTGCGAAATGCCGCATCATTTGCAAATGGGACAGCATCAAAGAACGAAGCAGCTGGCGGGCTTCAGACGATTTACGGTCACCTGGAAAGATTGCAGAGAGGAATTGAGGATTGCAGAGAAGATTGCACCGATGTTGAGTTTGAATTGAATGTGCTGAATTTTTACAAAAAAAACCAAACCAAACCACACGTAATTTACCATTCCGGTGCTCTTTGTTATCGACTTTCACGAGTTGATTCATGATTTTCATCTGCTGAGTCGAAAGTAGAAACAAATCCTCCGTCTGCGTCGCGCAATCTGACGTCGTCTGACAAGCAGCGTCCGCAGTAGTCCGCGCTACGGTCGCACTGTTCGCACTGAACGACCGTCTTGAAACTTTATGTTTTCGACGGAAATCTAAAACCGCAATCAATTGACAGTTTTTTGGTCAGACTGTATCATTTGCCGACGCTCTTCGTTACAACCCCGACAAGTTTGAGCACTGAAGTCCTAGTTTAGGACCTCTGTTCACTTGCTACAATTTAGTATCAAATCAACAAAGCGGTAACGGAAACAAACCATGGGGCGCAGAAGATGAATTTTGTGTTTTTGACGAGGGGTCACTTGTACTCGCAGACGACGAGTCATTTGTACTCTTCTCTGAATCTGCGACAGTTCGCAATGTGTTATTGGTGTCGCTATCGATGCTCTCCGAGCGAGACGCCATGCTACGTCGTCTGCTAGCGCGGCGCTTTTGACTCACTTTTACGACGGTTGTTGTTGAGCTAGAGTTTGACTTTGAAGATGTCGAGTTTTGTTGACGGATAGTGGAGTTTGATTGAGTTTTGGTTCGAACGGCAGGCTCGTCCGGGATTGACTCCGCTGTTGACAGGGATTTGGCTTCGGACGTCGAAAGTACTTCCGCTATGGAGTTTCGATTTTGAGTTTCACTTTTGGCGTCATCAAAATCAGATGAGTATTCAGTGTGCGGCAAAGACGTGATGAGTTTCTTTTCAGCTGCTGTGCGTATCGGCGGTGGATTTTCTGAAAAACAAAACAGAAAACTTTTTTAATTTTGTACCACGAATCTGACAAGCGCAACGGACCAGCAGCGTGACTTTGTCAGCAAACGAGCACATAGTTTTTGACAAAAACACCTTCACGTTTTAGGGTCGGCGCTTCTTCACGGTCAGACAGCTCCGGCAACAGCTCATCGATACTTTTCACAACCTCGATTGTTGTGTCCGTTGACTCCGCGGTCGACGGCGCACGGTCGTTGTTTTTCTTATTTTTTTGTTTCTCCGAATCAATCGGCGAGTTGTTTGTTGCATGGCCGCTGCTAGACCTGTCAGTTGCTTGACCCAGGGAACTTTTCACCGACGAGTTAGTGGGCGGAGAAATGTCCGAGAATTCAATGACGCTTTCATCATCTTTCTCCGTTGTTCGAGCTAGTTGAGGCCTCTTTGGAAATGGATTGACGGTGTACGATTGAAGTTTTGTCGTTTTTTGTTTCGTCAGCGTAGATTCGAGTGGAATATCGACGTTACTACTGTCTTTCGCTTGTTCTTTGGTTCCTGGTTGGGTTTTCTGGCGATCGGCCTTTAGGCCTTTGAGATAAGCCTGGAAATAGAGGTTCTTAGTCGTCGTTTTTTGCATATTCTTTACAATTCTGGCACAAAAACTTTAACAAACACTGCTCTCTGCACAAGCACGCTGTGCTCTCGCTGGATTAAGTGAATCAGCTTGTTGAATAAACTTACATACACACACACATACGACATACACACACAAAAATTGAACCGTAGTCATTTTACACTCATTATAAAACCACGGAACCGCGGCGAACATAACACTGACCACAGAACTGTCATGTTATGTTTGAAAATACACAGTAGTTGACCCCAGAAATGTGAAGACTGACGGTTGGAATTTGAAAAGTTGGTGCGGTTATGGCGTTTTCAGTGCAAAATGTTCCAATTGAACCTTTTTTACCATAACATCAGTCGTCGTCGATTTTGTCGGCTGTCCACGAGTACGATTTTCCGCGTTAGATTGTTGACCGCCAGCTGGTCCGGTCAGGCCGAAGTTCAAATCAATCAACGATTTCGCCATTTCTTTCAAATTTTTACCTGAACTAATCCAACTTTCTCAGCTTTTCGTTCTCGGTAACGAACGGTGGTATCCTAGCAACCGGGCCAAACCAACCGAACAGACAAAGTTCCTGATATTCCATTAGTGAGCAGTGAGCATACTTGTGTTTTAGGGGTTCGTAGAGATGGAGAGGCGCAATCTTGTTTTTTTTGTACGCGCGCCGGTTCCGGAAACCCGAAGGTACCAAACTCCGGCGGAGACGGGCAATACTGCCCCGAGCCCAATTTTACCCTCGGCTCAGGAGGGAATAGACCATTAGATGTTCATTGGTCACTCTAATTCCACGAGTATGTCTTGTCCACAGCGAGGTTCGAACCCGGTACCTACAGAACTGTAGGCCGAAGTTCTACCGCTACGCCATGGACGCGACAAGTTTTTACGGCAGATCTTGTAATTTTTTTCGAAGGCGTAGTTTTTTATTTTCGCTCTGCGCGAAGCGGCAAGGCTTCAAAAGTTTAGGAAAAAATTGGACAAATGTTTTTTTTTCTTGTTTTTTCTTTTTTTCCCATGTAGGGTTGTTAAACAAAAATGAATTGTTTTTTTAAAAAGTGATTAAAAAAAACAAAAATGCCGATTAAAAAAAAAATTCGAAAAATTTTCCTCTAATATGCTCTGAAAACCTCAATTTTGGCAAAATTTTTCGAAAGTTCAACAAAAATTTTCTTTGATTATACCTCGTAAAACCTTTAGCAGTCGATTTTGGGCCGTTTTACCGACTGATTTTAGGCTACGACAACATCTGCGATGAAGTTTTTGAGCGCCCCAAAGCTTGGCCTACCATTTCCGATGCAGATAAGGTGACGATTCGCCTCGCAGAGCGTCCGATTGTGCTCGCTGCTCCGTTTGCAAGCGCTACGTTGTCTGGTTGCTTGCTGCTTCGTGTCGTGTCGTCGCGACACCATCAGAAGAATTGATCGAATTTCAAGGCGGTATGTTTGTCTTCACTTTAGCATTAGTTTAGCTGGGGACAATTAGTGACGTTTTGGAGGTCAAAACACAAGAAGAGGCATGGTGACGGTTTGGAAAAGGGGTAATTGAGGTCACCAAAACAAAATCTTCAAAGTTCCGCCATACGGGAGTCATTCGGGAGGCGCTTGCATATCATATGTGGTTCTTCGGACTCCCTGATTGATTTAGCACAACTTTGATTTTTAAAATTTAAAAAAAAATTAAAAAAAAACAAAAAACAAAAATGACGATTTTTGTTTTTTTTAACAACCCTATTCCCATGTTCCGTTAAATTGCATTGATTTTTTTTTTTTAATATTTGAAGCACGCCCCCCACCGATTCCGGAAACCCGAAGGTACCAAACTCCGGTGGGATTGGGGAACGGACGGCTCACCATCCCGTGGAACCAATACCCTCGCCACGTGAGGCGGCACAGCCTCTAAGCCCCGCTCTGTCCTGGGGGCACCAGTGATCTTAGCCCGATTTCGGTTTCGGTGGCCTGCGGTCGCTATATCCCCGCAGGGCAGCGAATCCGAAAGCTTTAGTTGAAAATGAGTGTGGTTATTAGAGTAGAGAGCTACACTGGCGGCAGTTTGTCATCCTCCGTGGGGGATCGAACCCGTCACCTTCTGAGTTGAAGGCGAACGTGCTAACCACCGGGCCACGGAGGCGACGATTTGATTTGATTCATAATAATCCAGACCATTGAATTGATAAAACAAATCATGGCCGAATACGATTTGACATGGCGCATTGGCGAGTTTCTCGATCGGCATTTGATATTTCCGCTGTTGGAATTTCTGTCATTTCGAGAGGTTTGATTTGGTTGATTTTTTTGCAGCGTCGTCGGAGTCAAGCAAACGACACCGACGACACAGTGTTCAATCAAAATTAACATTCGTTTCTTCAAACAAAACACGTTTTTTGTTGTTTTTTCCTGCCTGACTGATTGATTGATTCAGGTGTATGACCCGCAAGACACGCTGAAAGCAAAGCTGCAAATCGCCTCCAAGACAAACATGCTCGACTTGATGAATGAAACCTACGAAGAACTCTACAAAGAACCATCGACCGGTGAAAAAATCTTTACGGATTGTTTTTGCTTTACTGATTGGCGTTTGCGTCTCCTCAAGCTCCTCAACAGACAACAAGAACTTTCGTAACTTGCCTTGTTGCCTTCGCTGCGCACACACCGCCCCAGTTTGAAGGAAGACCGTACTTGGTTAATACAGTAATGTTGCACTGTTACAAACAAGCAGGCGACCAATTCCGATATTATCTAAAAATGCGGGAGACGCATAAAAAAGGTGGAATATTTGCTCACGAATGGGCTTGATTTCAGCAGTGCACGTGTTAGCACATTTTTGCGTGCGTGTGTCTGACGACTGTGTGCAATATCACTGCGCTAATAACGAGGTAGTGCACTGTATTCAAACTAGGACTGTTAAAGACAATTACCAATTAACCACGCGACCAAATCAACAAAGTTACAAGATAGTTCTCAGCATTTCGGCCTGGCCAACATCATATGCAGAAGAGGGGTGGCCTCATCAGTGATGTGCATCATGTCATGTGCCCCTCTTGAACCACTCGAGATAAAAAAACTTAGGACCAAACCGATAAATCAAGAAATGCGTGTCAACTATCAAATGTCTAGTCTTTCAATTTCAATTCGCAGAAGTGCTGCAGCGTCGCACGCAGGTGATCGAGAAATGGGAAGACATGAACGCTAAGACGAATCCAATCGTGGCGATACTCGAAAAGGAGGAGGTCGTCAATCAGATAAACAATGCCAGGTGCTACTGCGAGTCGTTGTCTTCTCATTTTGTAAATCCATGATTTAGTTTACAGTTTACTGGGGGTGTAAATTGAGTATTTTTTCGGACGTCGACTTCAGTCATTTGAGCACAAAGCTCATACTTCGCTGAATGACTGTATTGTCGATAAAGCACCGTACAGATTGGTTGTATTTGAATATGTGGAACACGCTCTCACCACGCTTTGAACATGTTTTTGTTCGAACATGCGGTGCTGAGTAGATTGCGGTTTCGCAGGTTTTTGACAATTATTTTATTTTTGAAAATTTTTAGAAAACAAAAAAAATAATTTCAGAGATCGAGACGGTCGTCAAGTGCTCGAGTATCTGATCGCCAATCACGACGTGAGTTTTCTGGCACTTTCGTTCGCACTTGATTGCAACATCTGATGTTGCACTAGTCGCAAAAAAATCGTAGGCACACACATGCAATGAACCAGTAAATAAGTAACATGCATAATAAATGGTGTTCCTTCAAAAAGTGGTATTCAGTTCAAACTTGGACATCATTTTTATCGTCAATCATTTTCTGCGACCAGTTAGAGGGCGTGTTTTTTTGTAATTTTTAGAAACCTCGACATCTTGAAGATCGCATCACGTTTTCTTAATTACAAGCAAAACATTGCTGCATTGTTTTTTAGTTCCACGAAAGCATGCTCGATATGTTGTACAAGTTCGCCAAGTTCCAGTACGAATGCGGAAATTACGATGCCGCTGCCGAGTATCTGAATTTTTATCGATTTTTGGTCAGTATGCTCGTCAATTGTTGTCGTATCGTTGGTATTCGGTTCAATTGAACAACCGATTTAGTCAGTGCTCAGCTCTTGAATAATTTCATTTCGAAACATTAGCGCACGCTGATTGATTGGTTGCGATAAAAATTAGTTGCTTTCAGTTCGGTTAAAAATTCGATTGGTCTATCATGTCTTAACAGCCTTTAAACTTATCGATAAAGTTAACAATCAATTTTTTGTCGCCAAACATTTCAGATACCCGCGCACCATCCCAACCATTTGAACGCAATGTGGGGAAAGCTGGCATCTGAGATCTTGCTGCAACATTGGGATGTCGCCAAGGAGGATTTGGGCAAGCTGAAGTCGTTTATTGACAATCAGGTTTGCAGCCACTGTTTTTATGTGTGTTTTGCTTTTTTCTGTCCTGTTGTTCACTTTTCCGCTGGTGGGCTGATTGATTTCACTGTGTTTGCCATTTATCGTTTTCAAAACGCTTGGGACCGGTTAAATGCAGCCGAAGCACCGCGTCGAACCCCCGTCTCTTATTTTTTTGTTCACGAATTCAAGCCTTTCACGTCGGTTATTAGTGGATCATGCTGCTGTTCTGAAACGGCGAATTGGAGTGTGATCAGATTTTTCGTGCTGAATACCATACTTGCAGTCGGACTCTAAATTATACGCAATCAGCTGATCGGTTGGTGATATCACGTGATGCATGCTTTCCGTATAGGACAGACTTCGCCTGTCTGACCACTGAACATAACGCATGCACCACCAATCAATTGATTACCTATAATTTAGAGTTCGACTGCAGATTTAAGCATGATTTTAATCACAATGAAACCCGCAATTCAGCCATTCGAAACGGAGCTCGAACTGCTGCAGCATCGCGCATGGCTGATACACTGGAATCTTTGGATCGCGTTCAACTCGGAGAAGGGCCGCGATGAAATCATCGACATGTGCTTGAACAACCAAAAGTTGGTGGTGTCCGTTTTTGTGTGATGTTTGCTGATTGGTTGTTATTGCTGTTTGCGGCACTGTATCCATCGTGCGATGACAAGTGGGTGAGCGTTGCAGCTTGCCAAGTGACCCATGCGAAAATGCGTGCAGGGAATACCTGTCGGGATTTCAGTCAGCTCAAGTGAATGTATTGTGGATTTATTCAAACGTGTCCGGACTAAAATGACGCCATTTGCTTTAAAAACGCGTGTTTGTCAAAGTACATGTACTAAAATTTCAGTTTGGTGTGACTGATTTGACATTCACCATTTGTTTACGGGAAGAAATCGACTAAACCGAAAGTCTGGTTTGCTGTGAACGACAAGCGCATGTTTTGCGGCACATGACGTCATTTCAGTGGGACACGTTTAAAAAATAGGTCATACTCAGATGGTTTCCGACGGAGGCGCGCACCTCATTCTGTGCTTTTACAGATTATTGATCGGTGTTTTTCGGTGCTCGCTGATTGTTTGCTGTTTTTAACTTCAGATTTTTCATTGGTCCAACATTGTTGGTTTGTTTGCAGCTATCTCAATGTGGTGCAAGTGCTGTGTCCGCACATCATTCGTTATGTCGCCGTTGCCGTTGTGACGAGCAAGAAGCGGAAACAGTGCATGAAAGAACTGGTGAAAGTGATCAGTTTGGTCGGTGGTAGTTTGGTGTTGTTGATTTTAGTCTTTGTTTGAGATTGAGAGTACGTGGTTGTGAAATTGTCAACACGCTGTTTTACCACTGAAGTTAGAAGTGTTTGCTGATTGGCTTCATTTGTCCAGTTTGCCCAATGAGAACGAAATTATCGGTATATTAAATTTTGAGTTTTTAACGCAGAGTGATCTTTGACTTTGCTTCTAATTTCGAGACAAAAAAATAATATGGCCATTGACTGTAATTTCCCAACACAGGAGTCCTACCAATACAAAGATCCGGTGACTGAATTGTTGTCGTGTTTATACGTGAACTACGATTTTGACGGAGCGCAGGAGAAGTTGCGACTCTGCGAACAGGTGAACTTGTGAAAAAAATGGTTCAGTGCGATTTTTTAGGATTCGATTTTGTTTCGAATCGGTTTTTTGTTGGATTTCGGCCTGTTTTGGTTACTCATCACACAAGGTAAACATGTAAACATTATCCCGTTTAAAACACGTTCGTAATTTGTGCATGCTGATCGCTGAGTTCTGTGTTCTCTCCTGGGTTGAATGCCACGAGGACGTTCGGTTTCCAAGAGACGATACACGCAAAAATCACATCACAAAACCCAAAACGCCTCGGTGTCTCGTGGCACCCCTCCTTGACAAACACCAATCTTCCCGCATGGCGTTTCACGCACACACTTCCCGATTCAAAATGCAGCCAATCAGCGTGTTTCTATCAATCGCATGTTCAAATGCAAAATTTTTGAAAAAAACTTGCCAAAAAATGACGCAGGTTCTGCAAAACGACTTTTTTCTGACCGGCTGCTGCGCGGAGTTCATCGAGTGCGCTCGTCAGCTGATCTTCGAGATGTTCTGCCGGATACATCAGTGTATCACGATTCGGTTGGTTTTGCATTTATAAATTTCATGCTGATTGGCTGCGAAAGGTTGGTGCGGCAAATCAGCACACGCAGCTTAGTCATCAGCTCAGTCTTTGGATGAGCGACTGATGTATCTATAAATGCGACTCGGTTTCTTTTGCATTCTGCTTATTGGTTCGTTAGTTGGTGCTTGCTGACTCGACCAATCAACGTATCGATACTCAAAATGTCTGTTAATTCCAGTTTTTTATGAATCAGCATGTTTATTTTCCTGTTTTTTTTGCAAACTGAACCGACAAAATTTTCTTATCACACTTTAACTAATCGAATCCACTTGAACTTGCGTTCGGCATTCAAAAAAAACGTTCAAGCGAACAGCGTGTTTCTGTCTTCAGAATGCTCGCCCAGAAACTGAACATGGATGAAGATGAGGCGGAACGATGGATCGTGAATCTCATTCGAAACGCGCAATTAGACGCAAAGATCGACTCGCAACAGGTTGGCGATTTTGTACAGCTGAACTCTGAATTATGGGCAATCAACTGATTGGCTGGTGACAGCCACGTGATGCATGTTTTTCGTGCAGCAGGCATGGCGCTGTGAGGGCGGAGCATGTCCTGCACAAAAAGCATGCATGCACGTGATCACCAACCAATCAGCTGATAGCCTGCAACTTAGAGTTCGACAGCATACTATAACACACGATGTTGCACCAAATACCAATTGCCGGGCTGGGCTGCACACGAGCGGTGTATTTTTGAGCCGCCTCCACAACGCGAGCGAATGCCAGCTCGTACGCTGATTGTGCAGTGCATCCCGCGTGGTGTCATACGATCGCGTGCAGTTGAATGCGAAAACACACACAATTGCTGACGTTTTGTTGAACAAGAAACAATAACCATTTTGGAACTTGTGCTGGCTGTACCTTTCCTATGGGTTTTGTGTTGCATCAACTGAAAAGCGCTTTTTAGGGTCACGTGGTGATGGGCACAAATCCGGTCAGTATTCACGAGCAGGTCATGGAAAACACGAAGCGGCTCTCATTTCGGGCGCAGCAGATGGCGTTTCAACTGGAAAAGGTGCACAAGGAACGACAGGTAAACGGAGAATTTTGAGTGGTATTTGGTGAGAGCTACACGGTTATCTTTTTCGTTTTGATGTTTGTGTCGATTTTTTTATAATCTGATTGGTCGCATCACGCTGGTGCGGCCAGTCGAAACAATGATAAACTCAAATGTGACCAATCAGCAGGAGGAACACTGAAGTGTTTTGTGTTTTACGTTTCGATACCGATTGTTACTTAAGTGAATTTTACTTTCACGAAATAAATGAAAGCGTTTTTTCAGGGACGCACAACTTGGGGCTGAAAAAAGGTAACCCAGCTTGGTTGGAGTTAGTGATTTGTTTTTGTGACCTTCCTCGTTGCTCTCTTGTTTTGTTGTGCTCTTTGTTTGACTTTTCTGTTGTTCATTCATTTAGAGTTTCGCTTTTTATATGCTCGCTCGGTGATTTTATTTGGCTGGATTTGATGAGTCATGTAAATCATCTTGTTGGTGGAATAAAAGTACTTGTAGAAAATTGGATTTTGGTTTTTGGTTTTTTGTGTTGTCTGGGTTCCGAATGAATATGATCGGTCCCAACGGTCTGAAATATGATCGGTACCTGAACGTTCCGTGGAAGCCGTTCTTCAATAAACTGGATTTATGGATACCCTAATGAGTGGTTTTTTTATGTGAATACCCGTTTACCGTGGCAGTTATTTTTGCATTCAAAACGTTGGTTTGGTGCATCATTTTTTACTGTTTTCTTGTGCAACGTTTATGGTTGATCAACAAAATAGCGTTTTCGTAACTCGTAACCAACACCATGCTGCATATCTTTACAGTCGGCATCGTCTCTGTCCAGTCCTACCGTTTTTGTGTTTCTACTTTCTTCCAGACTGAAATACTCCAGAAGTAAAAAAACTCACAAATAATGACCGACAGCAGCAGTGCCGGTCGAAATCTGTTGGAGTCGGTGAAGTTAGGTCGTACGGCGTTGGAACGCGAACGCTACGACAATCTGGCCGAGTTGTACGCTGTGATGAACACGATCGAGTGTCTCGAGAAGGCCTATATCCGCGACTGCATCTCGGCGCGCGAATACACCGCCTGGTGTCAGCGGCTATTGGTGCAGTATAAGGCGGCGTTCAAATTGGTGCAGGGCACTGAGATACCGGACGTGAATGCGTTCGTCAAACAATACCGTTTGAATTGTCCCGCCGCGCTTGAGGTTCGGCGTTTTTTGGATGGGAGTTTCTTTGAATGCTGGGCATTGACGATGATTTTTTGTTCAAAAGCGGCAGGGGAATTTTTGAACCGTTTCTGCATTTGCGACAGTGTTCTTTTTTGTTGCGATTTCAAAACACAACATTGTTTGAAAACGAGTTGCATGGACTCGGCGTGCAATATGTGCAAAGCTCTCACCTGCACTTACGTTATACAAACTTGATTTCCATTAATTCGAACCCCAAACCATCGTGCAGTCACAAACGAACACTCCTATTGTGGCCTGGAATTCCCAACCGCCTGCGGATTATCGAACCAGTGAAAATATAATAAGTTACACGTCAGTCAGTGGCCAGCGCAAACACCCCAAACACTTCAATTTTTTTAAATCTAAAAATCTATTCGTGTTTCGGGAAATCGTCTCTGCAAAGCCAACAATCTTTTCAAATTCTCAAATTCAAAAAAAACAACTTCTATTTTCTCCGCCAGCGCATCCGCGACGACCGTCCGATCACCATCCGCGACGACAAGGGCAACACCTCGAAGTGTATCGCCGACATCGTCTCGCTCTACATCACCGTGATGGACACACTGAAACTCGAGATTCGCTCCGTCGATCAGCTGGTGCCGAATGTTCGCGATCTGCGCGACACGATGGAGCGAATGGCGTCGTTGCCGACTGCGTTCGAGCCGAAAGCGAAACTGGCCTACTGGATCGACGTGATGGGCGAGATGGGCGCTGCAGATGAACTGACCGAGGCGCAGGCGCGGCAGATGAGCTTCGATCTGGAGGCCGGATATAATGCGTTCAATAACTTCTTGCGCGACGCACAGTAGCTCGCGGATCAGATTGGATTGGTTGGAGAGAGTCTTTCTTGGTGGTATTGTCGTTTATTTTGCTCCCGAGACTCAACGCGCAGGCAAACAGTTTCATGCATGACGCGGGGATACAAAATCGGTCAAGTGATCCGAGTCCCCTGTAGCTCTTTGCTCGTCGGTTGTTGTTGCAGACGGTTTGTCGATCGAAGTCTTCGTCTTTACAAATTACAATGTGCTTTTTTGTTTGGCGCATTGTTTCTTGTGATTTATTTAGTGTAACAATGTTCGCAAACACACTGGCACAGATGCGCTGGTGTGTTTGTACTTGTGAGTGTGCAACGTCACAATAAGTGCACTGGTTTTGTGTTCAGGCGAAGACTTTTCGTTGCCGTGGTTTGGTTTTGTTCACAGCGAACTGGTTCGCTGCATTATATTTTGCTGCGCTGATTGGTCGCTTACCAGCAGGATGCAGTCAGTTAGTTGACTGCTATGATTTCTTCTTCCACCGTTGGGATTTTGAATATTGTATGCCTTGATGTGATTATTTCTTGATTTGACTCTTACTGTTTATTGTGATAGTTGCACGGGAGGCGATGTGTGAGTGAAATGAAGCTTGAAAATTATCAATTAAAATGTGATTTGTATTTGTTCTTCTGTTTCTATGAGTTTATAAGTTGTATTGATTTCATGCTTTTTTCTTGTTCGTGAGTTTTTAATTTTGAACGTTGCGGTTTGGCCTGTCTGTGTTGTCTGTTCGTTCCCTTGCTCCATGTTGTAGTCGAGTTATACCTATCACCAAATAACCAAGTTTTTGTTTGATATGTAACATTTGCTTATTTCAACTTCAAAAATGCAAAGTTTGGAATCACTGTACATTTTGTTTCAAAATATTATATTTTTATGGACTTCTGTGTTTCTCGTATTTCGTGTCAAATCGATTTTTTTGTTTTTTTTTAAAGTAACCGACACTACTGGTGAATGTTGAACTTGTAAATTGATGTCAATGATACTTGTGCTGGTGTTTTCCAGTTAGTTTCATTTTGATTTCGCTTATAGCGTGGACTTTTTTGTAGAATCGTCAAAGACAACCGATGAAAATTGAATAATGTGACAATAAATACAACACACATGTTGTTTTTAAAACATCTTTCTGTAAAGCAACTGTGGTCACCGCGCTTTCATAAATACTATTAAAAAGTACAATTTTTGGAAGTGGACCGTGGGGCGGTGTAAATTGCCATTTTTTGTGGCAACAGGCACCCCCACCGTGTCCATCACACCGTCGCACGGCACTGAGAAAGCGGTGCTACAAAAGCGGCCACTAACACGCGTTTATTGTGTTACAACATGTGGGCGCAATTTTTGTAGCCCCGCTCTCCAAGCGAGAAATGGTGATTCCACTCCAAACGCAACCTTCACTCAAAACACCGTCTCCATCAGATTGTCATCGTCAATAATGGTCGTGTCAACGTCGTATTCCTGCTCCACTCCCTTGTTGTGCGCAATTTTATTCGAATCATTCCGATTATTGTTACGATCACAATCCGTCCGTTTATGCCCCATGTCGCTGCTCATTTTCGCGCTTCCATTCGTGTCGCTGTCGCCCGCTGTCGTATCGTCGCACGACGACTGATAGCCGTAATTGACCATGACGCAGTTGTTCGCGAACGGATGCTGCTGATGATGATTGGCTGTTGTCGACTTCGGCCGACCAATCAGCGTCGCTGTTGTTGTTGCGTCGACGCGCATCTTCAAGTCTTTCGGCAGCGTCGTCACCGCCTCTGGCGGGCGACTGTCGAACTGGCCGAAATACGGGACGCAGTTATCGGCCAATTGCTGCTTCCGGCGCACCGGGTCGGAGTTTGGCGGCAACATCGGATTGGAGTTGACCATCGATGCTAGGGGTATCGTTGGATTCGGCGGTGGCGGTGGGGCGGCTAGGGGCATCGCGAATTTACTCGGTTGCTTTCGACGTTGCGACGAGTGCGCGAACAGCGGCGGGAGGCGACACGCGAACAGACCGCCTCGGAGCGGACGATTTGCGGTCGCGCGCGACGAACGATAAAAATAGGTGCCGGGCGGGGCGTTCGCGAGGTCGCGCAGATTGACCAGCATACTGCCGCTGCCGGTGTTGTTGTTGTTGTTCATGTTGTCTCGGAGGTAATAGCTGGAATGGTGGTGATGGTTGAAGTGGCTGGCCGGCGGCTTTGTGGGCGGAGCGCAGAGCTGCTCCTGGCCAATCAGTGCGAGCAGTCCGAAGCCGAGACCGCACCACGTGACCAGCAGCAGGGTGAGGTGGTCGTCTGAAATGAATGGTAGAAGTTACATCATGATGTTGTCGATTTTTGCAACCACCAAGGCTTTTTGCGCTTTGCTTTAAAACTCAAACTACGAATTAGGCTTTAGCGTTGACTTGGAATTGGGTGTACATAACTTTTCCGCTTGAGACGCACGGTGATTGGTCGCTTCAGCACGACAGCCAATCAGCGGGTCTGCATACAGTCGAACTCTAAATTATGGGCTTTTAGCTGGTTGGTTGGTGATCACGTGATGCATGCTTTCTGTTCAAGAAGAGGCTCGCCACGCCTGCGCCGAAAGCATGCATTACAAGAGCTCACCAACCAATCAGCTGATAATTACCTTTAATTTTGTGTTCGACTGTATATGGCATAAAACTTTTTTCCCTCTGGAATGCAGGCAGACACAGACCCAATGGAGAAATGTGACTGCAAATTGCGAACGTCCATGTAAGTACAAGTCCAACTACGCACCATAACTTCGCCCATAAAGCTCACTCGGTCGCATCGAGTCGCGATACAACACCAACATTGAGATCAACACGTTCTCGGCGACCAACAGAAAGTAGAACGCAAACGCGTGCACGAATCGCTGCGTACGATCGCGGCACACATCGACGAACACGAACACGTGCGCCACGCACAACAGCAGCGTGGTCGTCAGCTGTCGCTGTGGCGAGCAGTCGCCATTATTGCGATTGTTATCGCTGGTTTTCGGCCGGTTCCCGCCATGCTGCGTACGAAAGAGCAACGCCGTCACCACAATCACGAACAGATGCAGCACTAGCAAAAGTGCTAGTTGCGTGTAGCCGTGCGTTCGACAGTACAGCGTCAGTGCGCTCAGTCGGCTCACGGTGCAACCGGCCCTCCACAGAAATCGACCGATCACCAACGGCCAACTGAGCACCAGTTGATGCGCGGCGCTTCGGCGAGTTCGATGGTCGATCGAGGCGAGCGAGAAGCACAGATCGACAAACAGTATCACCAGTACCGCTCTGTAGATCGGCGTGAACGTCGATGTTGACGTGGAATAGTGATGATGTGGATCGTTAGAATTGACGTTGACGTCTGTATTAGTGGTGATCGTCAGCCAGAGACAGACGATCGCTGGTGCGCAGGTGATCGAGCTGGCCAGCACGCGCAACAGGATCAGTTCGCACAACTGCAACTTGATCTGGTCGACGTCGTCGTGGTCGTTCACGAGCATCTGAATCAGGAATATGCGATTGTTTTTTTTGAAATCGAAATTTATTGTCGAATAAAAACGTTGGCAACCTCGGCCGCCAGGAAAACCGCATCAGACAGTTTAGGTGGTGGACGATGTTATTTTCCCCCTATTTTATACAAGTTCTGAATCTGTGGTACGTACACCTCACGTTATCGCACGTGTCAAGGAGAAGCATAACACAACCATGACCAACAATTCACTAAAATGTCCATTCATGCGTGATGTGGTCCATATCCTTCACACTTCACGGCTTGCTTCAACCATGAAAGTGCACACATGCTTGAATACTTAAGCTGAAGTTGAGTGAAGTGAAAGCTATTTTCTCTTACATGAACGTGAAGTGAATCCACCCTGCTCAAACAAAGTTGTGTTGAGTGATTTGTCGCGTAAGCATCCTCAACGTGATGGATATGCTTCAGCAAGCATGAACGCATCCTTCACCTGACCTGTACATGTCGCGTCAAGAAACCATGCAGCAGTTTCACGCAAGTTAGCAGAGTGGCCGGACAGTGATCACTGCGATTTTCAGCTGTCGTTCTCAGAGTTCCACCATTATTCGAATTCTCCTGCTCCGAGCTCCACCAAACGTAGCTGACAATGTTGGTGAGCGTCCAAGAGAGGACAGCGATTGTTAGCATCAGTGCAGCTGGCAGGAACCATCTGTCACCAAGGAATAACACGACGATGATGCCCAGCACTGCGGTTGCAGACAGGTGTATCAATGCTGATAGAAGCACGAATGCACAGTCGCATAGTGGCAGACGCATGTTTTAACGGAATTATTTTTAACACACTTTTTGTTGAAATTTTCTGAAATTTTAAACAATTTATTGAAACTTGCTGAAAAATGTTTTTTGATAACTTTTTTGACGAATTTGGACACAACTCTGAACAGGACAGTTCACGCAACCGATTTCAAAAACTCAACATTCAGAGAGCACAGGCTGAGTTTTTGGTGCATGTATGCAAAGTGAAAATAGTAGAGTTCATAAATTTTTATGTTTCACTTTCTCTCTAGTCTTTTTGACGTATTTTGAAAGTTTTTTCAAAGATTTTTAGCATTATATACTTTTTATCATTCGTCTTGCACACGCACGCACGCACGCACGCATGTGCATCTTTTAGATCGTTGACATGTGAAATGTAATTTATGATACGCAATGTCAGAAAAACTTATGCACTGCACGCCGTATACGGTATCCACTGTGTACTGGGTCTCGACACGAAATTGAACTGACAGCGTTCCCTTGTTTTTTAGTCAGACACTCGAAGATCAAATTACAAGAAGAAAAACACCAAACCTACCTGTTTTTATTGTTTTTATGAAAATAATACGATCACTGCGTGATCATACACGCATGAATAAATATGTTTCTGCAAATCTGTCAGATTTTTTTTGCAGAATACAGAACACACAAAACTTTGAAAAAAAGAATGAACTGGGATCGAGTTTAGTGGTATCAAAAACCCATTTGGGCTAAACTTTCCAATGAGATTGCATTCTTTCTTGTTTTCAGGGACTCTGCATTCTGCTAAAACCGATGACACGTTTAAAGAAACATACGGTAGTGAGATGTTACATATACGGTAGTACTGTAGCAAGTTTTCTTCGCATTGCATGCATTATCTCACGCAAGTCAGAGTTATTACATTATTTACTTTTGAGATAATTTTTATGAAAAAAGAACTTTTCTGCATAACAAAAGTAAGCGAGCCAAGAAAACTAAACTCTGCACAGATTATCTCTTCAGTACAGGATAAGAAAAACACGATGAACAATTTTCAATCAAGGTGTGCACGCGCAAGAAAAATGGTCCACTTGAAAACATGACTCGATGTCGATCAGTGTTATTTTCGCAATTCTTGGTGAGTTGCACTGGGCTAAAAAGCCTAAAAAATCAGCACATACGATATTTTTGTCCGCACAGATCATGTGAAAAAATGAACCTTTTGAACTGAAAAAAATAGAAATGAGCATCCTTGTTTTTGCTTTATATCTCTGGCAATTGCAGCGTCAACCACTGAACAAAAGTTTATTTTGGTGCAAAGATCTTCCAATTTTTTTCAGCGACATTTGATTGCTATGTAAACAATAAGGAAAAACGGAAATCAGTGGTGGAGTTGTGCTGGTGGTGGCAAAGAAGACAAAAAGTCAATAAGAATATCCGCAAAAATCATGAGATAATTTCACAACGAATGATTTCAATCTCTTCTCAGTATGTCGCCCATTTTTGTGTCTAGACTTATTATAAGATCGAAATTATTTTTTGGAAAATTAGTCTTTTTCACAGATATCACGGAGGCCTGAAGGAGTTATTAATAACATATGGAGGAACGCAAAAATTGCTCGCAAATAAAAATTGCTCAACAAATATGAAATGTAAGTGGTCGTAAAATTAATTGTGATTACCTGAAAGTAGGATCTTCAGATCATATGCGAATGTGGAACCAGGAAAACTGCAAAACATATCAACTGAAAACCGAAAAAAGAACCATATATCGCGCAATGGAAAATCCAACAATCTAATGAACGCTCATTGGTTATTGATTGATTGCCATATACAGCTGATCAAATTGTTGCCTCCACGACGGTTTTTTGCCGCATATCGAAAACCTTCAACAAAAAGGGCTGTTCCGTTCAGTTCGCGAAATCGGTTAATCTCAGAGGCGTAAAACGCTGTCGCACGCACATCAACATCAGTTCATATGCTTGATTTTGATTGCCGTGTCACCACCAAGCCACAATCACATGAATCCACCACCCCACCCACCGAGTGTGCAACAGAAAAACAAGAGAACAACAACAAAACCGCTGAGAGCAGAAAATCACCGGAGGAGGTGGAAAAAGATAACAAACAATGCACACCACACACAACCTGAAGCCAAAAGGTACACAACTTGACCTCGAGATGCACTATTTTGCCGCAAGTATAGTGCCAGAAATAGCACATTTTATTCGAAAATATGCACGGACATACACACATCGTAAACTAACCTCATATATCCTAGCTCAACGTTAGAGTTGAGAGATTTTAAGGAAGAATTCGATGTGTGTGGTGTTTGTTTCCGTTTTGTTTAGGCCCAGCAATACATTGTTCCACAGTGAGTCTGCAGCTACCCGAGTCACAATAAAAAGCAACTGAAAAAATAACCACCCAGAAAACACGGAAACGAAGGAAAAGAACGCACAACAGTTGGTGTGCGGCGGATAAAAACCTGAAGCTGAGGCTAATATTAGTATTCAATCTCGGAGTTTACAAACAATACGAGAAAAACATATAAATGTCAAAGCACCACAACAACAGCGGAAACAATCAGCTCAGACATAAAATTATTTTATTGTTCAACTCGCTTGGGAATGAAAGAACACTGAAATTCACTGGCTAGCTCAGCGACTTTTTATGATGGACGCGGCGGCACGTTCTACAATAAAAAGCTTGGAACTTATACAAGTGCAATAATGGTGGCTTTACCGCAAGTTTTTACAGATCTCACAAAGACAATCTTCAAACGAAAGCTTCCCTTTCAGATGCCAAACAATAAAAAAGTTACGGCTACGTTTCTCACTTTTCATAATAGTTTTTCCATCTGCAACTCAGTCCATTACGATCTTTTATCTTTGCGTTTTGAATCGTTGAACCAAAAAAATACAATACCGTATTACCCCCAATAAACCCCCATGGGGGATTAATACGTCAGCGACTTTTAGGGGTGGGGGTTTATTGGTGGTGGGGGGGGGGGGTTTATTTACAAAAAATTCTAGGGGTGGGGGTTTGTTGAAAAATGGCAAAAATACCTTGCATGGCAGGCAAGAAAGTCGCAGAAACTTCTACTTTTCACAGAGATTTCCTATGTAACAGCCTTTTGTAATGAAATTACCATCAACTCATCCCTTTGGGGCCTTTGGTAGCACAATTTCATCAATGTCACTGCATTCAGCCACTGAATTCGCTGGGTATGTGTTTCAAACAGGTTTCCAATTAACCCCCATGGGGGATTATTTGTGGGGGGATTATTCGGAAATTGGTCGGGGGGTGGGGGTTTATTGGTGGGGGGGATTAATGGTGGGGGGTTTAATGGGGGTAATACGGTAGTAGTATTTTTACAGCGACTGCACACATTCCAACGCATTCACTCATTTTAGCGGTGCGATACAGCCAATCAGCGCAGAGCTTAGATTTGAACCTTCTTGTTTTGTTCACAATGAACCCTTCAATAGGTTGGTTTGAGCGATTTTTATTTCGATAACCTATTCCCAGATACGAAAAAAGTGCTGTTAATAAATACAAATAACGGGCATATTGGCTTGGCACTGACGCAAAAACCTCGAATACAAAGAAAAGATCACAAATCAGCCCAAACAAAGCTGAAAAATTCTTTATTCACCAACCAAGAAAAGTCGAATCCTTGACACTCCACAGCAAAACGTAAATCAAAGCAAAATAAATAAATAAAATACAAATCACCAAAATTTGAACAGCGAGTTGTCGGAAGGCACAATAAAACATTGATTTGCGATTTCATTCAAAGGAATGATGGAAAAATTGAGATTACAAACGAAAGCAAAGCCATAAAATGAGAAAACACAAACCACACAAACACTCTGCTGATTGGTTGTTTCCAACCAATCGGCAAGTGGCATAAAACAACCGCCCCCAACCAAAATCGCAGCCAAACAAACCGGCAACAGCAGTTTCAGAAAACTCAAACGGCATTCGATAAGTTGTACATTTTCAACAGTCTAAATCACCAAACCACCAAAACACCCGTGGAGTACAACCAGACAACCGTAAATGGCCTTCTGTTTTTAGCACAATCCTTCCGTTCACGTCTCTGATCATCACGGAAAATTGTCGGAAAATACAGAGAAAAAACGATTGGCATCCAAATGCTAGAAGTTCACTTGACCGATCAGCGAGGGGTTCTGCGAATAAGATCGAGTCAAGACCAAGTACGTTTAGAATCCGTACTCCGTGGGTGCAGAATTCTTGGCATTCACCCACATGCCCAAACTGTTGAGCTTCATAATACTGACAAAAACCTCCCAAACAATCACAGCACCTGCGTGCGATCCGTCTTCGTCGTCGTCGGCGCAGCGCCACTCGCAGCGATCTCGCTGATTTTGCCGTTATTATTGTCGGTCAGCTCTACTGCATCTGCGCTGTTCATCGCAGCGACACTGCCACTGTTGCCACTGTTGCTGTTTTGGCCGCTACTGCTGTTGATCACGGCGGACGCGTGGAATAACTGCACACGTTTCGCGCTCCAGTACAACGTCGAATGACGAAAGATCAACTGCCAGACGTACGGCACAAAGAACTCCTCTGTGTTGTCGTCTTCCACGTAGCGAAACGTCATGTCCGGGAATTTCTGGAATTATAAAAAAAACACGCACGTTTTCACCATGCTGCTTTCAGGTTCGCTCGGAATTCCACCGAGAGTGAGACTTGCGAGTTATTCTGTGGATAAGCAAATTAGGGATAGGGAGCTGTCTTGAAATCGGGATGCTTTCACGAAAAACTCCTTGATGTTTGTTTTTGAAACCTTGTCCTGTGCACAGCATATCGCAAACCATGAGTGAAATGTTATTTCAAAAATTTTTCAGTTCAAAAATGCAGTTTTAACGCTACTTTCTCACACAACGTTACTGGTTAAAACCAGCAACACACTACGCACAGAAAAATGCTACGTGCATTTTTTCTTCCACACACAATGATTTAACAGCGCGCATACGCTGTATAACTTTCACCAACACGCACACGTGTTCGTCTGATAGCAACGCGAAATATGAATAGACTGTGTCACAACAAAACTACAGCGCACACGTAGTGTCCCTTCGATAGCTCAGTTGGTAGAGCGGTGGACTGTAGTGGGTATGCAAGCGCAGACATCCATAGGTCGCTGGTTCGAATCCGGCTCGAAGGAGAACCTTTTTGTTTTGCATCCCCTTTTACTCAATTTCAAACCGAATTCACAAGAATTTTAGACACTTAGCGCAATGATAAACAGCACCGTTTTGTTTGAATGAAACGTGATATGAACCAACTTTCAATCGATCAGTCGGCCATTGCAGAGCGCCTTTTTGTATCACATCCAGAACCTCTTGTACCGAAGAGCCGGTTTTCGTTTGTGTTTTCACACGCTGCGAGAAATACGTTAGGACCTGCGCGGTAAAGATGAGTAAAAACAACCACATTTGCTAATAAATAATAGACCAATACTGAATATTATACAATTCGTTCTGTTGAAAAGCACGCTGATTGGTTGTATTGATAAAATGGTGTTTCTGTCGTGTGTGGCTGAACCACGTACAAACGTTGGAACGGTCACGAACAACAAACAGATACATTGGCGGGAGCACTGGTGGAAATGTGCCAGAGACAAAAAACGCTAAAAACCCGAAAAAAAACCACTCCAACCAACAAGAAATCTACCAAAACACACACACACACCATTGAGATGTTCCCGATGAGATCCTGGAACATCGGGTGCTGCTGGAAGGTCTCGAAGACCGCCCACTTGTAGAGCATCGTGTGCACCAGGTGCACGTTGTTGCGCAGTTCGTGCGTTATGCAACGGTTGATGATCTCGAGCAGTGTGCGAATGCCCTCCTCGAACGCGACCAGGTCTTGTTGCTGAAAACGAACGTGTGAGAAGTCCGTTATTATGTCGTGCTGTCAAAAATCGCCGATTGATCGCCATAAGCGGCGGTGCCGGTGGAGCATCGTGTAGAAGGCCGCGGCAACACGGTGCGAAACCCCGCAACTCGATTTGCGGCCACCCGCCAGCACCATGCTCCTCCACCACGCCGTCGCACAAGCATGATTGGAACCAGTCAGCAGCAGATTGGTGAATGGTTCGGTTGTAACGGCAAGACGCCACGACACCCACCAACCATTCAGTGGAGAGCGTAACCATTAAACCGATCATGCATGACAGTATGTTCATTTCAAACCTCACAAGCGCCAGGATTTCATATTTATTGTTTTCGGCGTGCAGACATCAGTGAAACGATAATCAATGATAAGCGCATTTTTTGAGAGTAGAAGACAAAGGTTTCGGTCTGAGGAGGCAGCACACAAGCAACAACCAACCAGCTCAATCGACTGTAACAAAACGCCACCACCACCAACCAACGCGGCTTGTTGTTTCGCGGACTGCTCCGTGTCCAACTGTGCGCCCATGTGCATGCGCGCGATCAGCTTCGCGTGTCGCTTACTGAGCAGCTCGACCAGACCGACCAGTTTCTGGCAAACCAACGGCGACAGCTGCTTGAAGTAAGCGGACATGTTCGAGAGGGCCGCCAGCGAGTTCGTGTGCAGATAGCGGTCCTGTGAATTGCAACAGAAAAAACTTTCGTTTTGTTGTGCTTGTGCCTTGTGCCAAAACAGAAAATACATGTGCCCGTTTTCGTTTTAAACGTGAGAATTGGATATACTACAGTCGAACTCTAAATTATGGAAAATCAGCGTCGTCGCTGGTGATCACGTGATGCATGCCTTCTGTGCAGAAAATTGCTGTGCGGGCGGAGTTTGGATTCAAAAGAAAGCACGCATGCACGTGGATGTGACCGCCACCCAATCAGCTGATTCTCTATAATTTAGAGTTCGAATGTAAAACTACGAACGAGGCAATAAGACAGAACTGAAACCACAAGCACATTTGTTTCTACGGAAAACACCAGACCGAAAACAACAATATTTTTTTTGCCCACCAAAAAGATTGACATGGACAAGATGTTCCGAATGCCAAATTAAACCCATTCCAACCCGCAGCTTTACGATGTTCATCTGGATGGTTCTGACCAGCACCAACACAATCAGCCCGCCGAGCGAGATTTCATAGAGTGTTCGGTCCTCGCTGTACCAGTCGATGTTTTTCAGCACCTGCAAACAAAACAAAACACTTTAAGATGTTCAAGACTATTACGGTAATGTCAAAACCATACAAATAAGTCGACAGATAAACATAAAAAATGTGTCCGCGACGGTAACTGCGTGCTAATTGGCTGCTTCACAAATCAGCACAATCAGCGAACTGCCAACGACAACCAAAATAAACAGGCATACAAAAAGATGCATTCAAACTTTCAAACGCACGCTAAGCTGTTTCCTTAACAAATCAGTTCATCAGCTGTAGTTTAACTCTAAAATCCATCTATCCAACCAGCCGATTGGTTGATGCTTGTATGAATGGATTGCTGTGGAGGCGGCGTTTGGATCGCACAGAATGCGTGCATCATGTAAACACCAACCAATCAGCTAGTCGGACATGTATAGTTACGACTGTATACTAAAGCAAGTCTATCGCAGAAACGGCCATCCGTCAACTAACAGTTTCATGAACGACTTTGCAATAGAACTCGTCTTCGCTGAGAATCAACAGCAACACCAGCGACAGATAGACGTGGTGACTGTGTGCGCTCGCGAGCGACTGCTGCTCGGGGCGGCCGCTGTGCAGCACGCGCAACACCGGAACCACCTGAAATTGCAAGCGAACCGTGCGGCGGTTTGGCTGTTGTTCGTTGCCGCCACTGTGGAAGAAGTGTACGGCACCAATATTTCGGTTATCTTCTGTCTTTCGAAACCAGTGAGAAAAGCTGCAACACACAAATGCAGAGCCTTGCTGTCAACTCAGAACACGGAAACCCCACCAGTTCCTCAATGTTCACGCGTGAGAGCACATAGTTTCGATAGCCGACGTTGGAGTGCAACAGAATGTACAGCAACAACATTGGCGGCTCGTGGCGTACGCTGTGACAGAGCTCCGTGTACAGAGCACCGTAGTCAACTTTGAAACTCGCCACTGACTGCGTTGCGTTCGCCAGCGCGCATTTCTCTGAAAACAGAAACGTGGCCGAATTGAGATTTCGAAATTGGTCAGCAGCTCTTCATCAACACTTTGGATGAATGTGTATTGATTGAGGAGTGCTGATTAATCACCAAACACACCAATTTGAGCGCTAAAACGACGAGTGTCGGTGTCGTCTTTGCTGACAATCAGATACGCATCATGTTAGGCCGTGTAGAAAGCATCCATCCATCTTTTGATTTCAAGTTGAGGAAGGAATTAGCAACACAATTCGATAAGACTGCATGAACAGAGTGTGAATGAAGCAAAGACCCGTTGTATTTGTAATAACACCAAAACTAGGATCCAGCACAGAGCGAGACTTCGGAGTAGTTCCTTCGAGCTTGGGGGTGTTAATTACAAATAAAAAACCATGAGGGTGGCTAACTTCAAACTAACAAAAGAACAAAGATCCTCGGCCTCGCAGCCAAACCAACCCTGCACGTTCGTGAAGGACGCCAACACCTGGCGATACGGATTGCGTCTATTGATAGGTGGCGAGTAGCACGCGAGACACTCGAGCAACAGCAGACTGACATTGCCGAGTGACATGTCCACTTCGCAGAGCGCCGCCGCATCTGCTGCGGTTTGCGATGTTGAACTGGCCGCCAGCTCGTCTTCGCCAGCGGCCCATTGAATCGCCGACCACATTGACGCTGGAAATGGAATGAATTGAAGGAAGACAGTCGAGAATATAGTTCAATTCGCTTCTGGTCTGGTCTAGCACTTTTTCATTTTTGGTTTCTATCCAAGTTAGGTAAACGGTTTTTCTAATTATTAAATCTTGCTCACTCACAAATTCATCATCACCGGTGGTGTCAGGGTGGTCTGGCTGGACTGCAGTTGTTTCGGATTGCTTGAGAGTATCATTTTTCAACAGAATAAGGTTGATTAGCTGTATTTATCAGCTGTAAAGTAACGGGGCAGCAAACGCGGTGTTCCTTTTTCAACGTTGGTTAAATGCATAAATCAAAGGATAGAATTAACTAGATCAAAGGACTGTCTCACAACTGCCGCCATGAATCGGCTGTCACCACATGACCTACAAACTTACTCCCATCACAAATTTCCCCTTCCGAGGAATACAGGATTGTCGATACACCAGCAACAACACTAATCGAAAAATCGAACCCTCAAACTCACACGCAATGCCAAGAACGATACTGCCACCAGTGTCGAAGGCGGACTTCTCGGGTGGTGGCGCATTGTTGTGGGTGATGTAATTGTGCAATAATGCTTTCGCGAGCAATGGAGCGTGTATGGAGCTGAGAATGAAAAAGAATATGCATAAAAAGAATAATACACTCGAAATCATGATTATTTTTTAGACACCCACTGCCATCACATTGGCTGTTTTTGAATAGGGTTCACTTTATTTGTCGAATCGCCAGCTCGACGCAACCAATCAACATGCCTGAATCTGAGCCAGACCACACAACTTGCAAATGTGTTACAGGAAAACCGTAGAAAACAATAAAATCGATCGGCAAGCTGTTGAAGTCAACCAAATATTTGAAATGAACAGTCACCAAAAGTCTGATCAATTTAGTTCTCATACTCTTTGATTCGTCAGCTGTTCAATGCGATTCAAATTTGAAGAAAACCAGGAATCATTCGAAAACTCACCAACGACCGTGCATGATGTAGCCGAGCATTTGCGACGACGGATCCGGCTGCATTTTGTACAACTGCGAACTGAGCAGCACCAGCAGGCATTTCACGGCCTCAACGTGCACGGTCATGGTGCAATCGCTGAAAGTCATGCGAATGATCGGAAGAGACCCGTTTCAGGCAAACGTTGCACGGATGGTAAGCACAGCAGTGAGTGACATCAGGCATCCCACAATCGACACTCACAAGAGATTGGGTTCAGCAAAACCGAGGTACACGAGTTTTACACGAACGTGCGGAAAAAAATCAAACAAGACCACAGAATATGCGTTCTAATTTTGAATTGGCTAGATAATAAAATAATAAGATCACAAAACACTGACCTGACCGGCACGTCGACGATCACCTCAATGAGAGCGTTCATCAGTTCCTCAGCTGCATTGTCAAAATTGTCCTCGCACTTGCTCGCCGTACGAATTGTACCTGAAAATCGAAAGAAGAAAAAATTGAGATGCTCACTGGTGGTGCATTGCAGCCCCTGAGCCGTTCCTCAAATAACGTCCTTCAAACGGTTCTTGCGGGAGACGCGCTCTGGCTTAAGGGACTAGGGTATTGCTCTGCGGTAAGATACATCACAGCCTCGCATACCACAGAGCCAATCAATGGCCTGGGCCAAAGTTTATTCCAATCCAGTGAAGACGCTATAAATGCAATGAAACATGAAGCGAACAGTCACTCAACTCTTTTTTTACAGTCCACCCAAGATATACAATTACTAGTCCGTTTAACACCAAGCCTCACACCGCTAAGAGCAAATTCCAAATAACAAAATTTCCCAAAACATCATCATGGCCCGATCGATCGATGGCAATACTGTCGACGCACTACAGGTTGGTTTTTGAACCTGTTTTAACACGCAGAAAAAGAACATCTTTGTTTGTTTTGTTCGTCAAAAAGAAAAGAACATCATCACACCGTTTTTGCGGGACACACAGGCAGACTCACACACATGCTGGTCAGTGTCAGTGTCAGTGTGCCGGTGTGTTTGTCACTGTGCGTGCCACAATATAACAGTGTTCAAGAGAGTGCACGGTCTTCAGACAAGAACTTTAGTGTGTGATGACGTATGAATGACGTCATAAGGTGCCTCTGACCGCTTCTAACAAACAGACGATACCAATGATGACTGCGTCAACAATCGTGCTACTGATCGTGTTCTCTTGTGCGTGCGTGCGTTATAGCCGTGCGTCCAGACGTCAGTCACGAAGCAAACCAATACCAAGCACATTCACGCGCCGACGCACCACGACCAAATTGAAACATCACAGAGACGAAAATGAAAACGACCACAAAATGTGAGTTTCTTGTGGTTGACTTTTGCGCTGCATTGACGGTAAAAGGATGCGCCGTCAAAGAGAACGTTGCATACAGTCTGTTTGATTGAAAAACAACTGACATGAAACACACCATTTGTGGCTAATGCAATATCTTTTATTTTGGTTCCGCGCCTCAATGCGCGCATAGATGAGTAAGCGGTCTCATGCACGACGCGGGATTTAAAAATTGGCAAAGGGTTTCGAGTCCCCGAAATAAGGCCGGGTCACAAGGCTATTCTGAATTACCACATAAATATTGAAACTCGTTTCCTTTGCACGTTCACAACTGCATTGAGTCGCAGGTTTTAAAGAAAAGATGATATACGATTTCTTGCAACTCTGTTTGATCCCGTTTGATCTTCAAACGGGAACACTGTATTCTGCCACAAGTTGACAGACAAATATACTGCATGTGTCACGGTGCAACTGCCTGCACTAAAAACATCCGTCAAACCGATCGGTTTTTTCTTGTTTATTTTTCAAGAGACCCGACACGCGACGATGATAAAAGAATCGTGCAAGCGAGAAAACACCGAAAAAGTGTCGACCACGACCGGCGCCGTCACAAACATCGATATACCTACTCAAGGAGTAAAACGAAGTAAAGTGCCAGTTGGAAGACATTACACCCCACAGCTCTAACACTATACAGACAATTTTGAAAAAGAGAAAATAGAACAGCACAAAACGCAAAACGTTCCACTTCCACCAATTCGCAACTCCGATGACTGAGTTTTGAGCGCGCTTTTTGCGATTTTTTTAAATACAGCTCGCAGATTGGCTGAACATATACAAATCAAATATAGGGCACGCGGACGCCGCAAGAAGCATCGACGTAAACATCGGCAGTTGAACGAGCATGACCACCCGAATACACCGAACATCGAGGAGTTAGAGAAGGTGCTCCAGATGGAAATCGTACCACTGACGACGATGATGTTGCCGCAGGGACGCGCCGACGAGCAAAACCCGCTGAAGGTTCGGGTGGGAGGAGTTTGCTCCGATTTGCAGTGATTGCCCCCACTTGTGCTTACGAAATGAGGAGCGCACAATTATGAAATATGTCCATTGACTTTTGTGATGTTTCTCTACGTTTTCTTCTACAGGTGCAAGAAATCAAAGGCGGCAAGCGAGTGGCGAAAGGAACCAAGGACTATGCGACGTTGCATGGAGTGCCGGATGACATTTGGAGCACCACCACCAAAACTCAGAATCCTGCCTCACCCGCTAAAGCGACACTCTAATCTGACTCTCCGAGTAACTAAACGAACGGTGCTGCATTCATAAATCTACGGCAGAAATCGCACAGCTAGTGCCTGGCGCTGAAACTTTTTCATGAATGCAAAAAACAACCGTGCTTCTGCGTAACTATGCGTAAATGCTGCACCGCAAGCGCTGATGATGTTCATGAATGAATTTGTTGAATGTTTACTAGTTTGCATATACACCTCAAGGTAATTTCGCCAGCAATAAATAAGGAAACATACCTTGACATCATCACTCATAACATTTGAAATACAACCCCAAACTCAAATCAACACCTTGAACCATGCTACTCCCCCCGATGAAAACCAAGAACAATTTCGTCAATGATAAATTACATAAACAAACCTTCGGTGCTCATGACATTCTTATCGAACGCACGAACAAACTCCGCCTCGGTTAAACGTTCGAGCAGAAATTTACAAGTCACTCTCAAGATCAACAGCGCGTTGCCCGTCTGCCACATGAAGATGCGGCTGAAAAGAAACGGAAAGATTCTTGTCTTGAATGAACAAACAATCAAATACACCAACAACAATCAAATTGATTGAGAAATTGACAAATTACTAACAACTATTTAATTTACAGAGAAACTAAATCAATTTTTTTCGATTGGTCAAAAAATATCAGTTACACTTCAGACTCGAAATAGGACTCACAAACAGCAAACGTGTAAATTTTCCCCATCAAGAGCCGAGTGGCTAAGAATGACAGCAGGCTTACCTATAGTTTTCATAAAGAGGAAGTTAGTGCGTTTTTTCGAGACTCAGCTCGCGATTCATAGAAAGTGTTTTTTTCATGCTTACCCCGACTGCGTGAGCATGAGTTGATACAACTGTAGTCAAAATGTAAAACATGCAGTGGGCTTCATGACAATTGAATTCGGCAGGCTGCATCAAGCACTGGTGGTACCAATCAGTAATCACTGAGCCCAATTCAAAACCAGCCAATGATGCGCTGCCTTCAGTCGAACTAAATTATAGGCAATCAGCTGATTGTGGTTGGTGATAATGTGATGCGTGCTTTCAGTGAAGGTCAGATCCGCCTCCACAGCAATGCCTGCACAGACAGCATGCATCACGCGTGATCACCAACCAATCAGCTGATTGCCAATCATTTAAGAGCTCGACTGTGAAACGAACTCATCGCATTGCACGGATGACTTCAGTTCGTTCGCTCTCCGCAGAAACACGCGCACCATCGCTGCGAAATTGCCGGTCGTCGTCGTGTTGTACATCAGCGACTCGAGCAGCTCCGCCGATTGCTCCTCGAATAGTCTGCATTCCGATCTGCAAAATACAACTTAGAAAATTATAAATGAACGAGTTTTTGCTTGGGTGTGGTCTGTGGATTCATCGATTGTGGTGCAGAGCTGACACTGTTGGAGTTCTCCGTCAAGAAACAGTGAACAGCAGTTTCTTTGGATCGGCTGAACTCAGATTTTTGACACCATTGAAAGTGTTTGCACACATGATTTCCAGTTCTTTTGGATTTTATGAATGAACCGGTTTTTCTTCTCCGGGCGAAACACGAGACCACAAAACCAAAAAAATGCACAAAACACAGACGACAAACCGTTCCAACTCGGGAATCTTCCAGTTGAACGACAACAACGTGTTCCAAAATGGATCGTTGTCAGTGATCGGCTCCAATCCGACGAATCGCCGGACGGCGGCGTTTTCCAACAATTTTGCAGCGGAGCTGATTTGCCCGCCCATTTTCACAGATTCGAACGATCGATTTTATTTTTATTTCACTGTTGCCCGTCTGTTATCGTGTGTCGGTCACTGTTTCTTCTGAAAAACGCAAGGTTTTCCGTTCTCTCTGTTCCGTCCGTATGTCTGTTACTGTGTTGTTGAAGAGTGAACCACCCCAAACCACGTCAAATTAAACTGCAATAATTTGGGATTTTTTGGGATTTTTTTATACAATTGCTTTATTCCAAATGAAAGTCGAATTCTGAATTATCATGTCCATTCGCGAGCGAAGCGGAGCGAAGCGGACAGCGGATGAGACATAATATGGCCCGTCATCCTTTTATGTGCGTCTCCCGCATTTTTAGATAATTATAAAAAATGCTTCAGCATCACTTTTCTGTTTTTTGAACGAAAAAATCGTCAATTTCCACTTCCGTACCAAAACTCAATTTTGTTTTTATTTTTTAGCACGTGCACGTCGTAAAATGTGGTCTGTCCGAGCGGAAACGGCTCTCGCAGCCGTGCAACGACGACTAGTCCAACAGAAACAGCAACAAAAGTTTCTTCATCGACTGATTTTATCGTCGCAACATTCTGCTAAAAACGCACTGTTTCTTCATCTGAACGGTTGGCAGACAGCTGTCGTCGTCACAAGAAGTGAGTTTTCCACTTTCCACCGCTGTTGCACGTCGACGTCGCAGCCAGCTCGCTATGCCGATCGATCAATGCCGACGAAGTTCTCCGAAACGGACGCTTATCGACAGTCGAAATCGCAAGCGGTCCATCGGCGGCTGGAGCGGCCGCAGAAAGGCCTCAGCGTGGCGCAGTTCTATCACGCCGAATACGGCTGGGTACCCGATCTCGGCGACAAATACGACACGGAGCGATGGCACAACATTCGAAAGTGGAGCGTCGTCGCGTCCATCGTCGTGTTCATGGTGTATTTTTGTATACTCAGGTCAGTGGTGTTTAGTGTGTGCACCGTACCTTCATCATTTTGTTCAATCAGACTGGTTCACGTGTCCAACTTTATCATTTGCATTTGTGTTTGTCTCGTACAAATTTTGTTGTCTTGTTTGTGACACAGTGATTGTTTCACAATCGCTCTCAGCGTGGTGGTGGTAATATGTTCACTCCACTGTTACCAGTAGGGATGGATCCGGCAAATTTGCCGGAATCCGGGCCGGATCCGGCAAAAGCCCATTCCGGCCGGGCCGGATCCGGCAAAAATTGCCGGAATCCGGACCGGAATGGCCTTTTTATGTCTAAAAAACATCTACGCACATTTCGCCGCTTCTTCATCACATTTTCAGCATAAAACAGCACAGACACAGAAACAAAGTCAGCACGACACAGCACGTGAACCAACCAAAAATTACAACAACAATTGACAAAATTCACATCGCATAGGGATAATCAAGTGCTGGCAACACTCCATTCAGAAACATGACCTTTTCGGCGTTCTGAGTTGACAGACGAGATCGGATGTACACAACAAACACCTGCCTGGCTTCAGAGAACATTCGTTCGCTTGCCACGCTTGTGGGTAGCGGTGCTAGGTATCTGCGCGATTGTCGATAGTTTGGGGTATTTAGACGAGTTCAGCCGCCAAAAGTCTAGCATTAGATCACTTTTGTCCGGTTCGTCGATAAAATCATCCGACTCGTACATATTCATTTTGCCGCGCAGTTCGTCATCAAGACTGGATTCGCCTGACGGGTTGCGCGGTCGCGCAGCGTGAAACTCGATTCCTCCGTAGAGGCCAGTCGATTTCTTTTTTGGTTCGGACTCGCGTTCACTTTCGTCATCGTCGTTGTTCGCGATCTCGGATGTATCGTCGCAGTTTGTGGGCGTCTCCGGTCGTTTCAAGATTTTCTTTGCAATGTGAAGTAGTTCACAACGAATCGCGCCTTCATTTTCGAAGACGACTGCAGTATTCTTGAATCGCGGATCAACGTACGTGGCCATGATGTTGGATTCGTTGTGGAAAAGCGCACGGAAGCGTGTGTCGATGCTGGTCAGCAGCGTTTTTTTCGTCGTACCTCCCCTCTTCCCCCCTCCTCCGCCCCCCCCCCGCCGCCCTCGCCCTCTCGGGGGGGTGGGGGGGCCCCCCCCCCCCCCCCCCCCCCCCCCCCCCCCCGCCCTCGAGTCCCGCCCCCCGCCCGTTCCACCCCACCCCCAGTCAACCCAAATCCTCTTCCCCCCCCCCCCCCCCCCCCCCGCCCCCCGTGTCGGCGGCCGCCCCCCCCCCCCCCCCAACCCGACCCTCCCCACCGCCCCCACAAAAAAACAACAAACCCCCCCCCCCTCACTCCACCCACCCAACCCACCCCACACCCCACCCCCACCCCACCCCCCCCCCCCACCCCACAGGAGCTGCTCCCGCGCCCCCCCCCCCCCGCCCCCCCCCCCCCGCCGGCCCGCCCCCCCCCCCCCGCCCCGGCCGCCCCCCCCCCCCCCCCCTCCCCCCCCCGAGATTTCAGAGTTCCCAACATTTTTTCTCGCCCCTTTCCGTCGTGTTGAGTTTGAAATAAATTTCGATTTGAAATATCTTTCCCACTGTTTTCCAGAGAGGAGAACGACATCGATCTGAAACTGTCGCAGCCGCTGCACGCTCATTTGCCGGAGTTGCAGGTGCAGGCGGTGAAGGAGAAAATCTACGTGGAGAAAGCGCGCGGCCGAGATACGAAGGACTTGGAGCGGCAACTGGAAGCGATCGTCGCGCGAAAAGAGCGCATCGAAAAGAAATTCATGAAGACGAGCCCGTTCGCGACGCCGACGGAGGAGCCGGAGTGATTTCGGTGATGCATTTTTTATTTTATTTTTTGTTGTTGAACTCCGGCCGGTGTTATGAAGGCTGAGTAGTTTAGTAGTGCTGCGTTGCACCTTCACCACTGACTGAGTGCCTGAATAAGTTTCCCACATTTCCCATTTCACAGCGCGTTAAAAAATGCAGAGATTGGTGAATCAGTGACAACTGCGACGTTTTATGATTTTTATTCAGCGGGTAAAGTGATTTAGCACCACTGGGCTACCAAGCTTTTAAATGATGACTGACTCCCTTGTCTGCAGACCGTGTATTGTTTTGTTGTCAATCTAATGTGCCAACCACTGGAACGCAATGAGGCAGCGTGTGTTTGTTTCTGTTCTGACTGCACAACGACCCGACTGACAGAAAGTGCGTTGTGTTCAGGCAGTGACTTTACATTTGGAGAGGACTTGCTGATTGACGGTGTTTGAATTGGATGGGCAACAAGCAGACCAATCAATCGATTCGCGATGTTGTTGTTGTTGTTGTGATTTTTAGGCGATGTTTTTAGCCAGGGCTAACCCAGAGAAGCGTACAGAACGCCATTGAGTAGGGCGCCCATCGAGTTTCCTCTGTCATTAAGTGCCTATACATCCCTCGGCGGGGCTCGATCCCCCGAGCGCACAGACTGTAGTCTAACGCACTACCACCAGGCCACGAGGGTGACAGGCGATCACAGCTTTTCTCAGAATCGCGCGTTTTTGTTTGCCTCCATTTCACATTTGTTGACTGTCTTCATGCGCTGTTCGCGGCTAGTCACTACTATTCAGTCAAAGAATCTTGTCCGTTGTTTTCGTGGTCAGTTTGGCAAACTTTTTTCGGTTGTTCATCTGTTGCATTATGTGTCAATTGTAAGCGACGTTAAAAACGAACCATGTCAGTTCCACGAATTATATTACGACACACACCGACTAAGTTTATTCGTTGACAACAATAGCACACAGCTCAATTTATTGAAACCTGTCCGACTGAGAGGACGTCGTCATTCAACTGCAGCGTAGTCGATTATCCAATTCCAAACTCCGGACACAGACAGACCGTAACACGATCATATCGTGACCTGCAGGGAACGAATTGGGAGGCCGAAAATGAAATTTCGCTAGTTCTGAAATTCTTTTTTTCCTGCACTTAATCTTGTTCAGGCCTGATACGACATGGTAAAGACAGACTAGTGGACTGTGTGTGTGGTGCCCAGCGTTTTGAAATTGTGCAATTGTGCAGATGCAGCGCATCTCTGTGATGACAAAAAATTTCCGTGCGACAGGTTCCAATAAACACACCGTAAAACGGAATACTAAGAATGCGCTGAGCACACCACAGACACGACATCAGAACCTTTTGTCTAACAATTTCCGAGTGAATAAAAGCGCATAAATTGAAAAAGGTAGAAAAGAAAGTATAAAAAAATAATATTGCGCAGAGTCGCAGTGGAGATTGCTTCTCCTAAATCTTGACTTCGTAATGACACACATCACACGGACAAAACACAAAACAACGAAAACACAGTTTAAGTTAGTTGGATGGAAGCACCTCTAAACACAAACACACGCAAACGCTAATTTCAGAAACAAAAAAGTACAGTCGGATCGGACAGTCGCTGAAACGGTTGCTTGGCACACGCTGAGTGGCTGCTTGCAAAACCAACAGCTAACAAGCCGGTGATACCTGGCTTGTCTGAAGACCGTGCACTTTCTGCAACCAGTGTTTTCCAGTCTGGCATTGCAGCACAACCACATCCGCAGTGAAGATACACAGGATTGCACACACAGCGTAACATCGCAGATGCCAGTGTGTTTGCGTAACTGAGACTGAAAGTGCACGGGTTTCATTCAAGGTCAATTCATGCACACAAAATTTTACGGCACGTCACGTCACGTCTTAATTCATCGAGCAAAAAAAAACAGCAATCCGGCACGTCACGTTATCTTTAGAACACGTGCCCGTTTATAGACGCATTCATACATGACGTGCCGTGACGTGCCGTGACGTGCCGGATATACAGTCGTGCATGAATTGGCCTTCAGGCGGATACGTTCAGAAGAATTTGAAAAGTTTTCAGACTGTGTAACAAAAATCAGTCCATGAAACGTAAACTATGGTTCAAAAAACAAAATTACAATAATACAATAATATGATTTGAATATCATGTGATTATTTTCGAACAAAAAAAACAATGAAAACCAACGTTAAAAATGCTAGTTGAGCCTAAAATGCTGATACGCACAAAACAGAAACAATAAAACTGCGCACGCACACGAAACAAAGTAGCAACGCGACAACAACGAAGAGGAATGGCTAAGTTTGTTTATCACGGGACACCGATTTGATAAAACGATGAAAGTTATTGATGGAACGACGCAACGATGGAAAAACAATGCGAAAATTTGAATCCAGCCGGCTAATTGGCTGCGACTTATTCATGTGCAAAGTTTTGTTGGGCATGCCATCAATTAGGGTGGTGAAGTGCCGGTATGTGCACCGCCGGCAGCAAGGATTTTGGGAAATATATGACAACACATTTTTTGTTTCCCACGACAGACGAGACGGAAAATAAACTGAGCACAAAACAACATCAATCAACAAAAATATCAAAAGTGAAGTGGTTTCTTTGCTATAAATATAAAAAAACGGTAGAATTCTGACGGCAAAATAAACGATAACGACGTTTAGGTTTCTATTCTATCAACTGAAAATATCAATTGAAATTCAGTTGTCTGGTACTCAGCTGAAATTGGCGAACGCTTCAAAATTGGCGAAACCATTCGAGGTGCCAGTGTCCCCTGATGCGGGGCCACCAAATGGATCATCAGGCCTGGAACAGGTTTGATTGAACGGTCCGAATTGATTTGGCACGAATCATTGACAAGAATGAATATGACTGGTGTGACAAATCACAAGACCAACAGAAAAAATGGCCAACCCGCTCGCAAACGGATCGACCGGTGCATCGCCATTGGCTTTTGTCGGTTGTTTCTTTGGCGAGCCACCCGAAGACCAGTCGGCCGTTGGGGCACCGGCGAATGGATCTTCCTGGAAAAAAAATGGAAAAGTTGCTTCATTTTTAAACCATCCTGTGCTTGTGGCATAAAGTAATGTGTCGTCATAATTTTGGATAGCTCAGGAATCATCTTATTTGCATTATGTGATTATTTTGGAACAAAAAGTAAAAAAAAAACCAACCCAACATTGAAAATTCTAGTTCAGCATTTTTTATAAGGAACTAACAACTAACAATGGTAACGAATCCAAAATCCAATCTCATTCATTAGCAACTAAGTGACAAAAATGACACAATTCATGACGTAAACAAAAACACTCATTGTATGAACAAAAAAGTTATGAATCGTTGTGAGAAAATTGTACCCAATGCAGATTATTCCCAACAAAGGTACAAAAACCTGCTACTTAAAAAAAAGTACCTGCGGATTCACGGCCGACGTGTCGGTGTCCGCAAACGGGTCGGCGGACGCGAACGGATCCTCCTCCAAGGGCGCTGTACCTTCGAACGCGTCGCGTCCATCGTTGAACGGGTCTGCTGGTTTCGTCGCGCCGGCGCTGCCGAACGGATCCGCACCTTCAATTCGGTCGTCGGCGAATGGGTCAACTTGACCGTCTGAATGAGAAGTTCCTCCGAATGTGCAGATCGGGTTTGCCGCAAACATACACACAGTCTATCTCGCTAATATATTCAACTAGTTGATTGGTTGGTCATAGCAATTCTCAGCGGTGATTGGTTGGTCATTACGTCATGTTGCATATATTTTCCAGATGGACTGTAACTAAACATTTGCTGAATTGCGCACATAAAACACGTAAAATCTAACGAACGAAAAAACAGTTTTCAATAACAAAATTACGACTACCCAAAAAAAACGGTCTTACCTTGCTGCGAAAACGGATCCGCGGGCGTGGCGGCTGATGTTTCAGGTTTTGCTTTTATAGGCGACGTCACCTTTTTCGTGGCGGGTGGCGAGGCGACTTGCGGATTGGACGTCGATGTTGGAAGGTTCGCAGACGCTAGCACCGCGTCCACGTTCGAATCCTGGAATTTCACGGCGAATTTGAGGACTAATGATTGTTTTTTTTTCAATCTTTTAAGATAGGCTTTTTGAGTCGACCGACCCGGCCTCCACACCTCTAGGCACAATTTCAAAAAAGTTTTCAAAATTCAAATTCAATCAAATTTAAGACCAATGGAACCGCCTTGATGCCCTGAGTTCGAAAATCATATTTTTATCCTAATCCAAGCCTTTTTATGTTTCAAAATTAGGAAAAACCTATTTTTCGACCCCCTTGTAGTAAAACTGTTCTAGCTCGCTTCTGCTTGAATCTATTAACAAAAATCAAACGCCAATCGATTCCCCTTGTATTCGCGCACATTTTTCGCTGTTATACTGCAGGTTGAAAACGTTTTTTCATGCTCTGTATTTATAAAAAACTGCAGAGGTTGGTGTTTTTTCACGTTTTTCGGTACTTTAGAAACGTTTGTGGGGTATAGTTTCTAGGTAATTCTGAAAGATCTGCGAAAAATGTATATACATGTCAAATTTCAACTTCATAAAGCGTCGCCGGGACTCACACGATACAAAACAAAATGGCTTGTCGCATGCGTTTTTGGTCAATATGCCGCATGCAGGGTGTTTCCTCCCACCCCCCAATTTTTTTGGGGCCACCTCAGGTGCTGCAACCGTGACTAAAGATTGGTTTTCGGGTACGCTGAGTTCAAAAATTTTACTTAGAATTTTGCCCGACGTTTCTACTGTGCCCTAAACGCGTAAGCCATGGGGATCAGGAGGGAAATTTCCTTAAAAATTAAATTTAAATAAAAAGCGCGTCACAAGGCAGCTGAAATCCTGTTACAAACACAAATCGAGGTCGCTGAGTCCGCATATAATGCTTATTTTGCTATACGGATTACTCCGCACCCTAAAAACGGCTTCTATGGGGACGAAAAGGGAAAAATTTGAAAAAATCGGAAACTAATCAAAAAATAAATGAAAACTGTGCTGAAATACAAATCGAGGTTGCTGAGTCCGAATATGATGTTTATTTTGCTATACGGATTACTCCGTACCCTAAAAGCAGGTTCTATGAGGACAGAAGGAAAAAAATTAAAAAAATCGGAAACTAGTCAAAAAAAATTGAAACTGTGCCGTAAATACAAACCGAAATCGCTGAGTTCGAATAAAATGTTTATTTTGCCATATGAATTATTTCGCACCCTAAAAACGGTCTCTATTGAGACGAAAAGGAAAATATTTAAAAATAGTTAAAAATCTGAAAACTATGCCACAAACACAAACCGAGATCGCTGAGTTCGAATATGATGTTTTTATTTTGCCTTACGGTTTACTACGCACCTTAAAAACAACTTCTATAGGGACGAAAAGGGAGAAATCCGCATGGCAAAATGAACAGCATATTCGGACTGCGCGACCTTGATTTCTATTTATGGCACAGTTTTCAGATTTTTTGACTAGTTTCCGATTTTCTCCGGATTTCTCCCTTTTCGTCCATATAAAAATTGTTTTTAGGGTGTGTAGTAATCCGTATAGCGAAATAAACATTATATTCGGACTCAGCGATTTTGGTTTGTATTTACGGCATAGTTTCCAATATTTTAATACTAGTTTTCGATTTTTTTAATTTTTTCCCTTCTGTCCCCATAGAACCTGCTTTTAGGGTGCGGAGTAATCCGTATAGCAAAATAAACATCATATTCGGACTCAGCAACCTCGATTTGTATTTCAGCACAGTTTTCATTTATTTTTTCATTAGTTTCCGATTTTTTCAAATTTTTCCCTTTTCGTAGGGTGCGGAGTAATCCGTATAGCAAAATAAGCATTATATGCGGACTCAGCGACCTCGATTTGTGTTTGCAACAGGATTTCAGCTGCCTTGTGACACGCTTTTTATTTAAATTTAATTTTTAAGGAAATTTCCCTCCTGATCCCCATGGCATACGCGTTTAGGGCACAGTAGAAACGTCGGGCAAAATTCTAAATAAGATTTTTGAACTCAGCGTACGCGAAAACCCATCTTTAGTCACGGTTGCAGCACCTGAGGTGGCCCCCAAAAAATTGGGGGGTGGGAGGAAACACCCTGCATGCGGCATATTGACCAAAAACGCATGCGGCAAGCCATTTTGTTTTGTATCGTGTGAGTCCCGGCGACGCTTTATGAAGTTGAAATGTGACATGTATATACATTTTTTGCAGATCTTTCAGAATTACTTAGAAACTATACCCCACAAACGTTTCTAAAGTACCGAAAAACGTGAAAAAAACACCAACCTCTGCAGTTTTTTATAAATACAGAGCATGAAAAAACGTTTTCAACCTGCAGTATAACAGCGAAAAATGTGCGCGAATACAAGGGGAATCGATTGGTGTTTGATTTTTGTTAATAGATTTAAGCAGAAGCGAGCTAGAACAGTTTTACTACAAGGGGGTCGAAAATTAGGTTTTTCCTAATTTTGAAGCATAAAAAAGGCTTGGATTAGGATAAAAATATGATTTTCGAACTCAGGGCATCAAGGCGGTTCGATTGGTCTCAAATTTGACTGAATTTGAAAACTTTTTTGAAATTGTGCCTAAGGAGGGTCGGTATTGTGAAAAAGCCTATCTTAAAACATAAGAGATGTACAAACAAACAAAAAAAAACATTTTCCTTTTGATTGAACGTAAACAAAGGGTGTTTGCTAGTAGCTAACCGCAACAAGCGAAACATTGATGTAGCAAACATACATACACGTGTAGCGTGGAATGGCAAAAAAGCAGTCGAACACTTAATTATAGGCAATCAGCTTATTGGTTGGTTATCACGTGACGCACGCTTTCCGCGCAGGCGTTGTTGTGCGGGCGGATTCTATAATGCACGAAAAGCATGCGTCACCGTCACGTAATCACCAAGCAATGAGGTGATTGTCTATGTTAGACTATACATCGGGTCTCGGATTTGACCGGATGCCCACAAAACTTAACGAAGCGTATTGACGGACAATTTAGCACTGTTCTTTCTGTGTCTTGTTGTGCAGAAAAATAAACAAAACGAGGTAAAAACACCAAAGGAGACCTTGCGAAATGGGTATTGGGTTTCGTCAAGCAACGACATGCAAGCGTAGAGCGTCTGAAAAGAATATGGAGAAACCAATTTCAAAAACAAAGTCTGAGGTAACGTTCAAAAAATTTTACACAACATATAACCCCAAACAAAAAAGCCATGCAAGCGAACTGAATCTTTCCAACAACCCAGAGACAGAACAAAATCATAATAACCCGCCACCCACCACACAACTCAACACTCTGCATTCAATTGTTTTACATGCCTCGTCAACCGCATCATAAAGCGATCGTTTCCAGACCGTGCACTTTCTTCAACACGTGTATTTTCGTCTGACAATGGTACACAGCCACAATCCAAACACACTGGCAAACGTGTACACTGTCGCGCGCACAATACGCACTAGATTGAACTCATGGTCAGAGACAGTGCACGGTCCGCCAGTGTCAACGTTACAACCAGAAAAAAACACAAAACGCCGACCGTCATGAATTGCTGCACGGCGCCGAGCAGCTCGTGCTGCCTCTCGTACAACTGTTGCAGGTCATTCTCATCGAGCAGCTGCTCCAAAGTGGCCAACTTCTCCTGCAGCATGCTCGTGTGCTCGTTCAGACGGCCGAGACTGCTGTCGTTCTGCAAAAAAAACTGATGAATGTTGGGGTTCATTTTTTTGTTGGTTTTTGGCGCGCAAACTGGCACAACGTTTGCAGATATTCACACACCGAAAACTTGCCAAATCGTTGAAGTTGTTTGAGTCGTTCTTGATTAACAAGGTTTCGCGCTACGAAACGGGTGTTTTTGTGATCAGGCTACAAGCTCAACCAGCGGCCCACCGCCCCAATCCTACAACCCCAGAGTTTTTACTGTGACCGCCGGGCACAAAAAAAACTAAAACCTGACCGCTCTTATCTGTCGCTCCACTTTTCCATAGTTTTCCACGACCGTATCGAGTTTGGCCTTATCGTTGTGCAGTTGCACCTGCAGGCGGTTTTCCTCCTCGCGTGCCGTTTGCAGCTGTTCTCGCTTTTCGTTCAACACGCGCTCTTGTTCCTGTGTGGAAATGGAAAATTGTTATTTCACTGAATAAAACGTCAGTTCATAAACGAAGAAAATTTCTCCGTTCGTAAGACGGGTAAATTTTTTTCACTGATTTTTTCAGTTCATAAAAAATCCTTTTTTGCATGCAAGCAGCTTATTGGCAGTTCGGTTGCAATATTGTATTGAATTGCGCTGATTGGTCACATAAGCATGATCGCAGCGAATTAGTTGTCTGAAGTTCATATATTGCGGACAGAAATTGAACAAACAGAAGGGCTTGGTGTAGAGTACAGTAGACTGCATGCCAGGTTGGTTGTCAACGGGTCTAACCAAGAAAATGCAACCAATCAACGCGTTTGTCTCAAAGTTTTGAACAAAATTTTAAAACACGGTCACTCACGACAGCGGACGACTGCAGCGTTTCAATGTCGTTCCTCATGTTCTCCACTTCTCGTTCGTCCTTGTCCAGTAGCGTCTTCATCTCAGCCAGTGTTCGCTCAAGTGCTTCGCGCTGAAAAAAAGTTTTTCTCGTTATCGTTGTCCTTATCGTTATTGATTTCAGAAAAGCTGTTTGTGTTTCTTATATCCTTATTTCTGTATCACTGCTGTTGTCGCATGACGCCCCAGCCTGAAGAGACCCCACGCAGTGATCGTTGCACTGACACAATCACAAACACACAGGCACGCATATACGAATACGACACAGCAGCACGCGCGGTACCCCAGGCGAGCCGGTGTGTTTGTTTGTTTGTGTGACTGTGCAACGTTACTGTGTTATAGAACCGAGTGCACGGTCTTCAGACAAGGACTCTTTGCTGTACCGTGGTGTATTTTCTACCGAGAGTGATTCTTCAATAACACTGTCAAAAAGAACAACAAAAAGAATCGCTTCAAAAAAACGACACCTGCAGATCCAGATCTTTCAAGCGACGACCGGCCTCGCCCTTCTGGCGTTCCAATTGCTTCACGGTCGAATCCAGCGTGCTTGATTCAACCTGAAACGACGAGTGGATCCATGACGGTATTGATTTTTGAACGGTATCTCTAAGTTTGTTTTGGGATAACAACATCTCTCGTGGTCTGGAACCCCGTGGTCTGCATTAGACCGTGCTTTCGCGGGATCGAGCTCTGTCGAAAGGTGTTTGGGCACTGAAAATCACAGAGCTACACTCGACCGGGCGCTTTGAGTGATGTCGACCGACAAAATATCAGAAATGCACCGAATGGGTTTATAGTTTCTGCGTCCATCATGCAAACAAACCACTAACTGAATTTTCGTAACAGCAAAACTTTTTGATCACCTCGAGATTCTTGATCTCCGACTGTTTCACGGCCATATCGGCGTCCAGCTGTAGCGTGGTCGACTCGACGTCGCGTCTCTCGACAGTGAACTTTTCGATTTCGGCCGTGAGCAGCTCGATCTGCTTGTCGCTCGCCTCGGCGTCGTCGGCCGCCTAGCGGTGGAAGAGGAAGGAAGGAAATTCGCGAAATTTTGCGCAATCCGCAAAACCGGCCTTACCACAAAAAACGAAAACAAATCGACACTTATGAAATGTGAAATAAGTTATCAATGCAACAAGAACAACCAAGAAAAACAAACAGAATGCAAGAAATAAAAAAAAAACAAAAAATAACCAAACAAACTCCGAACCTGTGCAGCAACGAGCGCACGAAGCGACGGCGGAACGAGATCGGGCGGCAACGCCAGTGGCGGCTCACGGGCGTGTTCTCGTTTGTTTTCGATCAAATGCATTCTGGAAATGTTGAGCCGAAACACCACCTGATTTTACCGAGAGCCTACATCTCATGGCTCATTGGTTTTTGGCTCACGCTCGCTGCAACAACTACCGGAGTTTTGGTGCACAGTATTTTTGGTTTCTCAAACCGGTGGTAGAGCCGAGCTACCATGTCAGAATAAACGACGATACTCACGCCAACGCAAATTGCTCCTCGTTCAGTTGACCTGATTTCTTGATGTCCACCAGCGCCCAAATGTGAGCCAGTTGACCGCTGGATAAACCAGACTGAAAAAAACGGGCACTTTTCGTATTACAATATTACAGTATGCCAGACAGTATCGCTTTTCGTGCGTAAATTTCCAGTCTTAAAAGTGCACTGTAGCAGGTTTATAACACAGTAATGTTGCACAGCACAGCACAACGCAAAGAAACACACGGTCACCATCACCACACCCATCAGTGTTTCTTTGTGATTGTGCTGTACTGCAGCATTACAATCTGTTGCTTGCTACACTAACCGACCACAATATACACATATCGACTATCCAGAAAAAAAACAAACAAAACGCCAACGAACCTGCATGAGCAGGCTCTTCACGTCGCCACCGGACACCAATCCATCATGGTCGGTGTCGGCCGTTTGAAACATGGCCGCCCACTTCGACATGTCCACGGACCATGGAACGTGCGCTGGTGCTGTATGACCACTGCCAGCAGAGCCGATAGAGCCGGTCTGTGGAAAAACAGGGTGGAACGCAACAGTTGAAACAGGACTGCTGAATACTGTTCGTCCGTGAGAAAACAGATCAGTTTGGGTTGGTGATTGAATGGATTTGTCCTAATATGGATGGACGAATAGCCGCAAAACAGAATCATCGAGAGAAAGTCGGTAATATGTTATCTAGCTTTTTGGTTCTGCGACTCAATGCGGTTGCAAACGCCGAAAGACACTTGTTGGTTTCACACTTGATGCGGCAACTTAAAATTAGCCGAACAAATCCCCTCGAATCTCCAGCAATCAGGTCATTTCACAGATTCGGATTTCCCACGTCATGCATGAAACTCCTATGCCATCCATGCGCGCATTAAGTCGCAGAACCAAAAAAAAAACTTTTTTTCCATAAAAAACCCACCAACGACGGACTACGAATTCGCGTTGCTGCCGGCGGCACGACGACGGGCGTGGGCGGAGTCACGGTGCGGGTCGGGGTCAGCGACGCCGTGTGCGAAGCGCGACGGTCCGATAATTCGTCCTTTTTTGCTTGCGCAGTTGTCGCTGCGGCTAGATCTGAATAGAAAAAGATGCATTTCTTGAAAAAAGCTTTAACGATATCGTTAAAACTGCTTTTCACATTGTACTCCCACAGAAACACTTTTAAATCACAAACACGCACGCTGATTGGCTGCTCGCTGCTTGGAACTCCGACGACCAATCAGAACGTTGCTTTTAAAGCTCAGCAGCTAATAAGCGCTTAGTAAACACGTGGTACACCAAAAACGACATGTATTTTGATTTTGTTATCGGCAAGACAGAGAAAAACAGGATGCCATGGGAAAACAGCAAGCATGGTTGGAGTGAACGAGGCAGCAGCGAGAGCACAGCGAAACAGCAATCTGCATTCGAATTGTAAAGTTTCAAAGCGTTTTTTATGACAACACAAACGAAACCAGCGTCCGTGCGAGCCTCGGCAGTGCTGTCTGGAGATCGTCGAATTATTCCGCTCACGTGACAATCGCTTGATTGGACGACGCTAAAGGCGCATTCATGAAACAGTACTTAGTGACGCGTAGCTGTGTTAGAACATGGCTGCGCGGTCATACTGCTTTCATGAATGCCTCTTAAATTGGTGCGGCGACTGAAATCTGTCCGCGATTGAGAGGCAAACAAACACAAACAGCAAGCCGTGCTACATACACCAGACAAGACTGAGAACAGGGTTTTCTAAAAAAAACTCTCGACATGTCCACCTGCAAGATCGTTTCCCACCGGCAGCGAAGTGCGTCGATCCATGCCAGTCGGTTTCACAATTCCTGGTGGTCCGGGCGTGGACGACGACGAACGAGAGCCTTCACGGTTGAACAAAAAGAATTTTGAAAAATGCAAACGATGTTTTTTGTTATTTTTATAAACAGTGTTTTTCATCAAAAAAAAACTTTAAAAAATAAGAAGAATTGAATAGGACATGAGAACTGAGTTATTGAGAAAAAATAATAGTTGCGTTGCGTTGAGTTTTGATTTTCTTTTTTTATTGACAAAGTTGTTTTGAGTTTAGTATTCCTTGAATCTGCAGGCAGGTTGGGATGATAGAAGAGCAGAAGTGACTGGGCGAAATTAACACAAAAGTTAATATATATGGAAGTTTTTCAAGCAATGAGAGACACAAAAACTCAACAAACAAATTCTGGCAAAAATCTGTTAGTACAAGAGCTAACGTAAATTGCCCAGCATCCAACTTTCTTGTTTCACTTACAAGACAAACATTGCTCACTATTCCACTTACGCAATGTTTGCAATTCGCAACCGGACTGCGGTTTACTACCAAAATCCAAGTTACCGGATTCAGTTGTTTTTTGTTTCCGTTGAAATGACTCCGATCCGAAAATCAACCCAACGCAAAAATGTGAGCAACCAACCTGAAACACGACGAGCCCGATAGCTCGGCGGGAGCAGTTGTGCCGGGAGCACGGGTGGAATCGGATCACCCTCTAACGCCCGGTAGACGAGGTGCAACGCGACGCACATCTCAGCTACGTCGAATTGGCCGTCTTTGTCGATGTCGGATAGATCCCAGACCTGTGAAAATGGTGAGCGTTTTATGTTGTGTGGCAGTGATGAGGCATTTAAAAAGATGGGGATATTGGTTACTTCAAACTTGTGGGAGTGTAAAGGTGTACTTAGTTGTAGGAAAGTGATAAAAATGGAACGGAGTGCGAGTTGTTGCACTCGGTTCGTGAAATAACAACGTCCCCTACATTCTCTAGCAAAGATCGTGCCAAGACCGAACACGGTAGCTACCGTACTCCATTGCATTCAATGTACCTTGGCAAGGACTTCCGGCGGCAAGCCAGATCGCAACAGCACCGGTTTCACTTTGTTTCCGGCGACTTTACCATCGACTGGATCGAGATTTCGAAAGATCACTTCGTAATTCTCACGTTGTTCGTCCTGGATAACAAAAAAAGATGGCGCAACGAATAAAAATCATTCTTGTCTAGCATGCTGATTTAGCAAAACCATAAATCCATAATGCTTGTTAAGACTGGTTACCGTAATCGCCCAAGGATCGGTCGGTGTTGGACTTTCGAAACCGGTCTGAAAAAAAATAAATGAAATAAAAACAGCTGTGCAAAACATGGAACGGCGGGCAGCACCGACAAAAAGCAAGCTTAGCATCGTGAACGGGTCTTTTCCAACGTGGACCGTTGGCGAACGCGAACCAGACAGAAACATTTACAGAAAAGTCTGTTAACGATGCCTTCTGCTTGCGGGAAAGAAAAAGCAGATTTTTTTCAATCTAAAAACTCACTATTTTCGGCGCCGCCACTTCGAACCGAAGATTATTAATGGACAGCTCCTTGTTCTGCTGCACGACGGCGATCAGTTTCATCGCGACGAAAAAGCCGATTTTATCGAGTTCACCTTTTTTGTCTCGGTCCGCGATATCCCAGATCTGTGGAAAAGCGGATCGGCTGGACTTTTTGACAGCGAACAGTTCAGTCAATTCACACTCGCCAACAAGCACACACTGGCCACAACAAACGGTGATCACCACGACAACAAAAGAATGGCGTGTGTTCAGTCACAGTGTTTGCTTGTGGACTGTCCGAACATTACTGTGTTGTTGTAACAGTTTCAGCTTTCGCTTTGTGCTGTTCTCTTCCACTGTTTAGTTCGTTTATTTTTGGCTCAATGTCAACCTTTCATCTTGTGTGCCTGTCCTCATTGCGTATCACTGGGAACTTCTGTTTACTGTTTTTGGTCGTTACCGCCTTCGCACGCGTTGAGTTTGAAAAAAATCGAGAAGAGAGGAACATAATGCAGAAGAGCGAGACATCTTTAGTCTGAAACTTCGTTACCTTGCCCAAGACGTCGTTGCCCAACCCAGAGCGTTTCATGAACGTCACCGCACGCCCGGCCGGAATCACATTTTCCGATTCGGGATCAGCCTGCAATCGTTTTCAAGTATTTTAGGAACCAACTGAAAGCAAAACGCAATTTCCACAAAACAGCACCAGGCCTACCTCGCTGTATAGTCTCTCGTAAATACTTCCGTGCTTCCCGGCGATCTAATAGGAAGTAACATTCGATAAAAACACGTACATTACAAATCAATTGGAAACAAAAAATGAAGAAATAACCGGTTCTTTGCAGAGGTTAGGTCGGCAAGACACAATGAACAAAATCCAGTTCACCAAAAACCTCACCTCTTCCAAGGTCGGCAAATTATCATCCATGCTCTCGTCTGTTTAACACCACGCCACGACAGGCTGGCGCTGGCTAATGGAACTGAAGCAAAGAGAAAACTATTTAACTGTAGCAAAGAGAAAACTATTTAACTGTAGCAAAGAGAAAACTATCACAGCCAACAATTCTTCGTTGTAAAAAAATAAAATCTCATAATTGCTGATTCAATCAACAATCGGACCAAGTGGACCAAAAACTGTGGCAAAAAAATCAAAATACTTAGCTCGCAACGGTTTATTCGTTCCAACAAAGAAACAAAGCAGAATTGAGCAGAGAAAACCAAAAGAATTATTCAAAATAACAATGAATCTCGCTTTGAGCACAAGAAAAACAGAGAAATAACAAAGTCAGTTCAAAATTCACTTCTTCAACGCAAGCACTGGTGGCACCACCAAACCCACCAACGGCCCATAGATGCTGAGCCATAAAATCACAATATTCACGTCATTTTCAATGTCCACACTAAAATTATCACCGATGGCTTGCTGCAATGTTGCGGCAGTGTGGCACGGATGAATGTGAAACCACGGTTTGCGCAAATGTGGATGCTCCTGACTGGAAATCGAGCTGAGCGGATCGAATTTCACAGAAATCGGTTGGTTTTCACTTGAATTTCTCCCACGTCTGCTTTCCAAACACGCCAGCACCTCCGACGTGCGTCGTGGAGTGCCATCTGGAAAATATGACAATAAATTTTTACAATCTCACACGGTCTTCACAACACGTGTACTTTTTTCGCTCGACTTAGTCAATCAGCTCGATTTAGATGTTCGCAAACCGCTTTTCCACATCCCGAACCACAACACCGGCACCGCGTACGGCTCGCTGTAGCAGATGTGAAATTCGCGTTTTTCGCCGTCTGCTGACGCGCTCGCACGATGAACGACGTACAGATTCTGCTCGGAATCCTGAAAATAAAGTCGCAAAAAATAACTCACTGTCAAAAGAAGAACCAAAGGTGATTTTTTCAAATTGTTCTTATTTTCGAAGCAAAAAAGGAAAACGTTAGAAAAAATGAGAATAATGTGAAATCGCGTTTTTCGTTGGCACAGCGCAAGCGCAACGGCCAACGCTCTCTGACTGAGCTCCACTCACATTTTGCGCTGTCCATTCAAAATTTATGCATCGTTCAGAACGTGAACAAAGTGCCAAGCACTGTCGCTCGAAATCAGCACGCGTGATTTGCATTTCTCGTCTGTGAGTGTCGAGTCGAGTGACTGGAGTGAGTCATTTTTGTCCAGTTCATACATTTACTATCACTTTACTTTTTTCAGAAACGACCCGGCCGGGCCGCCCGGACTCCGGAGCGAAAGTTCGCCCACGGGCCACCACGACGACGCTATGCTGTCTTCTTGGTTGACGAAGCGGAGCGGCGAAGAAAGTGCAGTCCAGTGCAATGGAACGAACAGGAGAGACCAGCGCGTCGGTCGAGGTCGTTGGGCCGGGGGCGGG
>JASANC010000372.1:0-13174 GCA_030248135.1 Theristus sp. LFF4_11 | reverse complement strand
ACCAAGGTAGAATTTGAGCAGAAAGTGACCAAGGCAGATTTTGGGCAAAAAGTGGCCAAGAGTCCCAATATTTGACCACTCAGGTTTTCGCGAACCACCGTCTCCTGGGCAAGTTCGACTATCGTCTCTCACTGGAGCACGTCACGCACGTCTACATCAATGGCGATATCGAGTTGTACAACGTGTCCTGGGAGGGCAAATACTACGTGAGCGCATTTGAATTAGATACGCGGCTTTTGATGATGATTTTGTTTTGGGTAAACTATTGATTTGGGTAAAGTCCATAACGCTTTAATGTTACTATTGTTGTGCACTCATGAAGGAACACACACGCACACACTGTTATCGCATTGTTTTTGTTTGTGATTGGGCAACATTACTGTGTTATACGAATGTAAGCCTTTAGACTAAACTTTTGCGATTCTGCCTAACAAACAGAAAAAGCAAGCAGGTGAAATTGTTTTTTCAGAAACTGCCGTACGAAGCAAAGTTTCCCCACAATTTCAAGCCGGGACAGCGGTTGCACGTTTCAGGGCGCGTTTTGGACGAATCGAAACAGTTCGCGATCACACTGTTCGCTGGCAACGACACCGCATTCCTGTTCAATCCGAGATTCGATGATAAAGTGAGTGATTGTTTGTGTTGTTGTCGTTTGGATGATTGAGTTTGGAACTGGGGCATACACAAATGAAGTGCCTTAGCAGCACTAGCAACCATCCAACAGGAGGTCCAACCGAAAACAGAGGTTTCAAGTAGTTTCAGGAATTAAGGTCCTAACAGAGATTCTAATCGAGGTCCCATCGCAAGAGTGGTCCAGATTGAGGTGTCAAAAGGAATCTCAAGTGATGTCCCAAAAGTATGGTGATGGCACCAACGAGGGTCCCTCCCCAACTTGGGCACTCAACCGAGGTCTTTTTACCCTTTTTCATTTTCCGGGCCTCTGTTGGGGGTGGAGCAAAATTAGTTTTGACATCTCTTCAGTGGTCAGGCTTCGTCCGGGACCCCAATGAAGATTTTGGACTTGGAAGATCTCACTTGTGGTCTGTCTGCGTGGTGTCTGAATCGTGTTTTCGCTACAGTATGCGGTGTCCATTTCAAAAACGAACACATACCGTATCCATTCTTGTCGCACACGCAGGTGGTCGTGCGCAACGCGCAGCTGAACGAGAAATGGGGCAAGGAGGAGCGCAAAGGGAAGTCGCCGTTCACGCGTGGGCGCACGTTCGAGGCGGTGTTGTGCTGCGAAAATGATCATTTCAAGGTGGCTACTCGTTATCTCTATGGGGGATTTTTAGATTCGGATGGTTTTCTGACTGAAAAGTGCAATAATCGTCGCTAGATTTCTGGTCGGGATCGCATGTTTTTGAACAGACTGTTGTTGCTGGGTATTTTAGGCGATGTTCTAGCCAGGGCTATTTCAGAAAAGCGTACAGAACGCCGTCGAGTAGGGCGCCCATCGTGTTTTCTCTGTCATTGAAACCTATGTACACCCCTCGGCGGGGCTTGATCCCCCGAACGCATAGACAATAGTCAAACGCGCTACCACCAGGCTACGAGGGTGACCCAAAGTTAAGAACTCGATGAAGTAGAACTAGCGCGCCACACTGAATACAAATGATAAAACAACATCAACAGCCAGTTTATCTACCACTCAACAAAATGTTGTGTGAATCGTTCACCGAAAAGTCTTCTGTTGTGTGATCACCAAAATTTGAATTTTTTGATGATTTATTTTCCTCAATACGCTTATACTGGCTCTAAAACTCACAATTTTCTATTTTTTTCAGTGCTTTGTCGACGACCTGTTATTCTGCACATTCAAACATCGCGTAGTGCCGGACAAAATCGATAAACTATCAATCGATGGTGACATTGATTTCCAGAGTATACATCTGAAATAAAAAAGTTCAGTGAGATTGATCACTACACCACAAATTTTTCCTGCTAAAAAGAACGATTTTCTTCAAATGTTTTTTCTTCTGTCGTCTGTGATCTGGTGTGGTTCACACAATCGTTTTGGTACTTGGTCAACTTTGCCACTAGAAAGGGGCCGCATCTTTGCCACTGGTATATAACTGCTAATAATCGCAACTTTGCCACTACAGGGTGTTGAAATTTACAGCACTGAAATAAATTGTTTGCAAGAATAAATGAAGTGTCGAATTGGTAAATAGAAATAGGACGAAGGTCCCACTCACACCTGCGCTCATTTCAGAGCTACTTAAAGCCTGTGTGTTTCGGGTGTTTTTTCCTTGATAAAAGGCTTGCGAAGCCTTAGGTAACCTACAGAAGTCGGTTGCCAATACAAGTGAATTGTGCAATAACAAAACAACGTTGCACAACTGAGTAATGAAGATGTTCAGTGGGTGTCCTAAGGCTTCTCGATCTTAATTGGAAGCTGCGTAAGCTTTTCTGATGTAAGTTTGCCTAACACTGACAGTGACTGCTCGTTACGATCAATGAATCATTTGATTTGTTTGCTACTAATATGACAACATCTGACTCCAAGTAAATCGAATGAAAACAAATACAAAACCGTTTATTTCAGTGTTCTTTAATGCGGAAATAGCAGAACTGCGTGAAAGCAACAAACACCCTGTAGTGGCAAAGTTGCGGCTGCATCTTATAACGTGCATTGTTTGTGGCAAAGTTGCATGCATGCAGGCACAATTACCAGCAGTTATACCAGTGGCAAAGATGCGGCTTTTTTTAGTGGCAAAGTTGACACACAATCAACGTTTTTAAGAGATTTTTTGCTGGCGATTGTTTGACTTTCGGTCCAACTTTCTTGTGGCGGCATGATTTTTTTTATTTCTACACGTTTTTCTAAGTATCACTTAGTAGCGAGTTTTTTTTATATAAACAAAGTTCATGGATTTTATGGATGTGATTTATTTACTGTTTTCTGCTTTTGAGTATTGTTATATTTCATCAAGTTTTTCAATCTACTTCTTTCCCATGTGTATATTTATTTTCTTTTTGTATTGGCATTATGCTAATTCTGTATTTTTGTGCTGTATACTTTAGTTTCTATCTAGTATTATATTTGAAAATTTCATTCTTAACAAACGGCTAGACAAAACTTCTATCAATCAAAGACTAATTTTTTGATTTTTTCTTTCTTATTGTTTATGTTTTCTTTTTGTTGATGTTATCCTCCTTATTTCGATGATTTCTGTTTAACTAATGTACTACAAGTTCATTGAAAATTGTGGACTCTGTTAACATAACAACAACAAAAACTTGAAAGTTTAACAAAAGTTTCTGCCACTGGTGCCTATTATTTCAAAACAACAAACAAGCAAGCATCTTGCACATACAAACTGTACGTTTTCACAGTTATGTTTGTTTATTAGACCCTGTCAGACAAACGTGACGTCATCATACACTGAAGTGTGTTCAACTTTTTGTTCAACTGCTGTGCTGTTGTTTTCGACTTATGATTGACTCGTAACATTGCGTTTGTTCTTCACCTGCCCGTTTTCGTTGATCTTAACGTGGAACGTAACAGACAAAAATACAGGGTGAACCAAAAAAAAGGTTCCAATTCTAAAATGCTCTCACTGGCGTGTGCTGAGGTGTTTAGAGCTGAAAATTGGAACACTATTAGAAAACAGTTGGAGGTTTTTCTGACTATTTTTTTTTCACGGTATGTTGCCCCTATCACTCACTACAGCAGAATATCTGAAAAACATGAAAAATCGACAAATGTGGTGAAATAAAAAGGGTTGATTTAGCTGAAACAAGAACCTCATGGCTTAAAACTTGGAACACTGTTAGAACACTTTGAGAATTTTTTGTGATCAAATTTTGCTTGGTTTACTCGTTTCTGTTCATTTTTTACAGTGCAATTTTCAAAAAATAGCGATTTTTGACGAAAAACAACGTTCATTCATAATCTCACTGTTTATCATTGCTCATAAACGGACTTCCGAACTAATGTATAGCCATGCGGGGCAAAATTGAATTTTGTACAAATTGCCGAACCACTATGGAAAAGTTATTCGCATGTTTCGACCAATTGGCACACCAGACTCGCTTCTCTGCCGTCCACTTAACCATGATGGCAGCAACGACTGAAAATGGAATTGCATCTTTCACTGCAGAAAATAACCAGTCTGCTATGGTGAAAAATATTGTATCAGAGTGGCAAATTGTGTGAATTAAAAAAAGAAAAACAGTTTGCACCTGGAAAGATAAATTCGCATCTGTTCTGGGCAGAACCGCTCACGCACGCTCAGACTCGAAGTGAAACATCAGGTTGATCAATGACTGTTTAAATGCAATTCAGCATTCGGCATTTCCAAGCTACTGTGTGTGCATATTGTTTTTTCATCTTTTTTTGAGTTGTGAACACTCAGGTTGTCACCAACGTTCATCATTTAGTCTTTGTTACAGCTAAATTAACCCTCTGCATTTCACCACATTTGTCGATTTTTCATGTTTTTCAGATATTCTGCTGTAGTGAGTGATAGGGGCAACATACCGTGAAAAAAAAATAGTCAGAAAAACCTCCAACTGTTTTCTAATAGTGTTCCAATTTTCAGCTCTAAACACCTCAGCACACGCCAGTGAGAGCATTTTAGAATTGGAACCTTTTTTTGGTTCACCCTGTATGACATCACGCATGAATGACGTCATTTCTGTATATCAGACGAACCAGATTTATTCTGTCCAGTTTGTTTTTCTTCCGAATTAACGCTATCAATAATTGCGTGTGCATAATTTTTCCACCATAAAAACGTATACGGTTTTCTTTCATTATCTGGAAGTGTGTGAAATTTTTATACAAATAAAAATGTTCCATCGAAGATGGCTTTGGTTCTGGTGTGATACCGAAGTGTGACACATTATCATCGGGTTTGGCAGCAAACCGTAATTTGATTGAAAAAGGCGATTCTTGTGGCAAACATAAAACGCAAAAACAGACATGCAAAAAAAACAAGCAGCAAAACCGGTCGATCATTTTGCAGTTTTGGAGAAAAATCTTGATTGTCGTTCGCAATTTCCTATTTTTTTGCCGTTTTTCAGTTTGGCCCAGTTTTCACCCGATTCGCGGCCACCAAAATGCCCGCCCAAGCCTCGTCGGCCGTGCGCATGATGTAGCGCGCCGGCAATTCGAAGCCGTATATTTCATCATCATCGTTATCGCCGGGACCCGGTCGCAGCTCCATTGTGTACACCCATTTTATGCCGAGATGCTTCGACCAGTCGTCCGACGCGCCGGAGGCGGGGTCTGAAGATTATACTTGGGCCGACTTTTTTTGGGTTTTTTTACCCCGATGATCATGGACGTGTTCCAGATTAGAATGCTGCTGGAAGATCCTTTAAAGAGTGAAACGTTTTTGACAAAATTATTACATGAATTATGCGTACGATTATGGACAGAATGTTGCTGAAAAATCCTCTAAAAAAGAACGTCAGAGTGAAAAAAGATTTTGAATCGCATACACAAGCCATCGGCCGAGTTCACCACCGAGTACTGTGTGCCGTGCACTTTCTCGATCGCAGCGCCCATCTGGTCGCCGAGGGCTTTCTACAAAAAAAACAATGTGCTTGATTTGCAAATCTGTTTGCTGTTTCATTTGACAGTTTCTGGAGAAGCACTGTACTTGCCAAACATTTGTGTTCCTGCCAAGCCAATTTCCCAAGGCCGATTCGCATAGATTTCTTGCGAATCCCTACAAACCCCCTGAAAACGCCCACTTCAACATCCTGCTCACCATGCTACACAACATTTTCTGGAACTTTCTAAAATCTCCCCTGCAACACCCCCTGCGATTATCTTTACTGTGTTCGCTGACAAATTGTTTTTGTATATTAGCGGGAAGCCTGCGCAGTATTTGCCGTTGCAGCAACAACCAGAATCCCCGACCGACCAGTTCATCAACATCGGGCGGGTACGTGTGCTGCTCATAGCCCCACGGGTACAAAAGGTCCTCCGAATACGAGTGCAGCGTGATCATCGCCTTCAGTACGTCCTTCAGATTGCTCATGTAGTCCGCCTGTTGTTGGCATTCAGTTTCGGAGAACGCCTTCGGACCCTTGAAAATCTCCGAGCACGGGTCGTCGCTGGCGCCGGAGTCTGCACACGAGATTGAAACTGGTTTTTGTTCCAAAAAATAGGGTTCTTTTGAAAGTGCTTTTTTGGGGCACAACACACGAACATCCCCATTTGAAGTCCCAGTTTCGATTCGGGTCCGCTCCGTAGCAGCAGCGTTTGCCCATCCAGGTCTCCTTGCAGTACGGGCCGCCGCGTGTCTTGCGCCACATTCGATCGTGCGACCACGTGTATTGGTAGCTGTGTCACAAAAAATTGGGTAAAAATTTTACCCAAAAAAGCCAGCTACTACAGCTCATGAATGATTTGGCTTGGCAACGATCAAAGTTGACCATTATCGATATGAAAACCAATTTTCAATCACTTTACCCATCCGGATTTACTGATGGCGCAATCCAAAAGTCGACACCGGACAACAGGTCGCTGTATGTTGAATTCGATTTGGTCAAAAGCTGAAACGGTCAGACATTTGACGACAGAAGAAAAGTCATTCATTCTAATTCACGATTGAATGACGACTTTTTTGTTCAAAATAAGGACTCCTTCAAAAGAAACCAACTGTCTTTCTGTGTCAAAAATTAGAAAAAAATGCTGAAAATTGCTTTTTCTCGCCGTTATGAGCGCAAATACAAGCTATCCACGTTTGAATTCTTTAAAAAACTTCAGATTAAAAACCAAGTCACCTCATTGATGATGTAAATCGCAGTCGCCGGAGCGACCCACTCGCGCGCGTGTATGCCGGCGTCGATCCAGAATCCCGGTTTCACCACCTCCGACGTTTTCTTGCTGATCTTTATCAGCAACATCTCCCGACCTTCTTTCGACTGCCCGATCGAGTCTATTGAAGCGACGTCGCTGTACTGACTGACCATCGTTTTCAACCAAGCGTTGATCTTTTTGAAAAAAGGTGGAAATGTTCTGCATAAGTGGCGGTAAATGCACCGCATGCACACAAAAAGAAATTCCAATCCTATGCGATTCCCACGCAATTTGGATTCCTAATCTTTTGCTACCGTAAGTTTGCTAGATTATGGGTAAATGCTTTTTCTGTGCAGCACTCTGCCGAGACACAAATTCGACGTCTCAGTGGCAGTTCATATCGGAGTCGGCAGTTTTCGTTGACTGGCATTGGAGTATAGGATTTGACTGGCATTGGGAATAAGAATATGATTGGAGATAGGATGGGGAATAGGATTAGTATTGGGAACAGGTTTGGGAATAGAATTAGGATTCAAAATAGGACTGGGAATTCGAATTCAAATTTATGCGTGTGGCGGCGCATTTTACCACATGGTAAATTAGCAATCCGCTCACAGCGCAATAAAATCTCAAACGGGCATATGAAGTTTATCAAACTCCAATGTGAGAAAAAATGAGACAACCTCATCATGTTGATGGTATTGATCGAACGCGAAGTCTTTCGGGTTGTCACCAAGTTTGAACGGGCGCCTCAGGTGTCGCTCACGTATGCCACGAGAGATGGTGCTGAGGATTGGTAAAAAACGTTTTTTTTTTAAAATTTAGATGCATTGATTGGTTTTGTAACGAGCAATATGACCAAACCACGAGACGCAGGTCTTTCAGTGTTTATTCTCCTGACAATCAGGCAACTGCTAACAAGAATAGGGCACTGATTAAGATAGGCTTTTTCACAATACCGACCCTCCTTAGGCACAATTTCAAAAAAGTTTTCAAATTCAGTCAAATTTGAGACCAATCGAACCGCCTTGATGCCCTGAGTTCGAAAATCATATTTTTATCTTAATCCAAGCTTTCTTTATGCTTCAAAATTGGGAAAAACCTAATTTTCGACCCCCTTGTAGTAAAACTGCTCTAGCTCGCCTCTGCTTGAAGCTATTAACAAAAAATCAAACACCAATCAATTCCCCTTGTATTTGCGCACATTTTTCGTTGCTATACTATAGGTTGAAAATGTTTTTTGATGCTTTGTATTTTTAAAAAACTGCAGAGGTTGGTGGTTTTTCACGTTTTTCGGTACTTTAGAAACGTTTGTGGGGTATACCGTATTACCTCTATTAAACCCCCCCCCCCCCAAAATTAAACCCCCCCCCCAAAAATAAACCCCCACCCCCTCGACAAGTTTCCAAATAATCCCCCCAAAAATAAACCCCCATGGGGGTTTATTAGAAACCTGTTTGAAACACATACCTAGCGAATTCAGTGGCTGAATGCAGTGACATTGGTGAAATTGTGCTACCAAAGGCCCCAAAGGGATGAGTTGGCGGTAATTTCATTACAAAAGGCTGTTACCAAAGGAAATCTCTGTGAAAAGTAGAAGTTTCTGCGACTTCCTTCCTGCCATGGAAGGTATTTTTGCCATTTTGCCCACCCCTAAAAATGGTTTCCAAATAAACCCCCCCCCCAAACCCCCCCCCCCCCCCCCCCCCCCCCCAATAAACCCCCACCCCCAGAAGTCGCTGAAGAAATAAACCCCCATGGGGGTTTAATAGAGGTAATACGGTAGTTTCTAGGTAATTCTAAAAGATCTGCAAAAAATGTATATACATGTAAAATTTCAGCTTTATAAAGCGTCGCCGAGACTCACACGATACAAAACAAAATGGCTTGTTGCATGCGTTTTTGGTCAATATGCCGCATGCAGGGTGTTTCCTCCCACCTCCCAAATTTTTTGGGGCCACCTCAGGTGCTGCAACCGTGACTAAAAATGGGTTTTCGGGTACGCTGAGTTCAAAAATCTTATTTAGAATTTTGCCCGACGTTTCTACTGTGCCCTAAACGCGTATGCCATGGGGATCAGGATGGAAATTTCCTTAAAAATAAAATTTAAATAAAAAGCGCGTCACAAGACACCTGAAATCCTGTTACAATTACAAATCGAGGTCGCTGAGTCTGCATATAATGTTTATTTTGCTATACGGATTACTCCGCACCCTAAAAACGGCTTCTATGGGGACGGAAAGGGAAAAAACTGAAAAAATAGGAAACTAATCAAAAAATATATGAAAACTGTGCCGTAAATACAAATCGAGATTGCTGAGTCTGAATATGATGTTTATTTTGTTATACGGATTACTCCGCACCCTAAAAACGGCCGCTATGGAGACGGAAAGGGAAAAATTTAAAAAAAATCGGAAACTAGTCAAGAAATATATGAAAACTGTGCCGTAAATGCAAATCGAGGTCGCTGAGTCTGAATATGATGTTTATATTGCTATACGGATTACTCCGTACCCTAAAAGCAGCTTCTATGGGGACAGAAGGGGAAAAAATTAAAAAATTGGAAACTGGTCAAAAAAATCTGGAAACTATGCCGTAAATACAAATTGAGGTCGCAGAGTCCGAATATAATGTTTATTTTGCTATACGGATTACTACACACCCTAAAAACAGTTTTTATTGGGACGAAAAGGGAGAAATCCGGAGAAAATCAAAAACTAGTCAAAAAATCTGAAAACTGTGCCATAAATAAAAATCAAGGTCGCTCAGTCCGAATATAATGCTTATTTGGCCATACGGATTACCCCGCACCCTAAAAACGGTCTCTATAGGGACGAAAAAAGAGAAATCTGGAAAAAATCGGAAACTAGTCAAAAAAATCTGAAAACTGTGCCATAAATAGAAATCAAGGTCGCTCAGTCCGAATATGCTGTTCATTTTGCCATGCGGATTGCTCCGCACCCTAAAAATAGTTTTTACAAGGATAAAAATGAAAAAAATTGAAAAAATCCGGAAACTAGCCAAAAAAATCTGAATCGATGTCACTGAATCCGACTATGATGTATATTTTGCTATACGGATTCTTTTGACTAGTTTCTGATTTTCTTCAGATTTCTCGCTTTTCGTCCCGATTTAGAAGCTGTTTTTAGGGTGCGTAGTAAACCGTAAGGCAAAATAAAAACATCATATTCAAACTCAGCGATCTCGGTTTGTGTTTGTGGCATAGTTTTCAGATTTTTTAACTAGTTTCGATTATTTTTTAATTTTTCCCTTTTCGTCCCAATAGAGGCAGTTTTTAGGGTGCGAAATAATTCATATGGCAAAATAAACATTATATTCGAACTCAGCGACTTCGGTTTGTATTTACGGCACAGTTTCAAATTTTTTTTGACTAGTTTCCGATTTTTTTAATTTTTTTCCTTTTCTGTCTTCATAAAAGCTGCTTTTAGGGTGCGGAGTAATCCGTATAACAAAATAAACATTATATTCAGACTCAGCAACCTCGATTTATATTTACGGCACAGTTTTCATATATTTTTTGATTAGTTTTCGATTTTTTCCAGTTTTTTCCCTTTCCGTCCCCATAGAGGCCGTTTTTAGGGTGCAGAGTAATCCGTATAGCAAAATAAACATTATATGCAGACTCAGCGACCTTGATTTGTAATTGTAACAGGATTTCAGGTGTCTTGTGACGCGCTTTTTATTTAAATTTAATTTTTAAGGAAATTTCCCTCCTGATCCCCATGGCATACGCGTTTAGGGCACAGTAGAAACGTCGGGCAAAATTCTAAATAAGATTTTTGAACTCAGCGTACCCGAAAACCCATCTTTAGTCACGGTTGCAGCACCTGAGGTGGCCCCAAAAAATTTGGGGGGTGGGAGGAAACACGCATGCGGCATATTGACCAAAAACGCATGCGACAAGCCATTTTGTTTTGTATCGTGTGAGTCCCGGCGACGCTTTATGAAGCTGAAATTTTACATGTATATACATTTTTTGCAGATCTTTCAGAATTACCTAGAAACTATACCCCACAAACGTTTCTAAAGTACCGGAAAACGTGAAAAACCACCAACCTCTGCAGTTTTTTAAAAATACAAAGCATGAAAAAACATTTTCAACCTATAGTATACCAGCGAAAAATGTGCGCAAACACAAGGGGAATTGATTGGTGTTTGATTTTTGTTAATAGCTTCAAGCAGAAGCGAGCTAGAGCAGTTTTACTACAAGGGGGTCGAAAATTAGGTTTTTCCCAATTTTTATGCATAAAGAAAGCTGGGATTAAGATAAAAATATGATTTTCAAACTCAGGGCATCAAGGCGGTTCGATTGGTCTCAAATTTGACTGAATTTGAAAACTTTTTTGAAATTGTGCTTAGAGGTGTGGAGGCCGGGTCGGTCGACTCAAAAAGCCTACCCTATCTTAAAAGCGTCCAGTTCAGCCGGTACAGGGTCACAGGAAACTCGTTATTATTAGCTTTGTAATAAACGCTTTTCACAGCACTGGTATGATCTTTTACTTTAGTACCGAGACTCAAAAACAGTTTCATGCATGACGCGGGAATTCAAAATTGGCAAAGTTATCGGAGCTCCCTGAATAGTGCCGAGTCACTTTAGTCTAGTTTCCTTTCACGTCTTTAAACCCAACGGTTGGCATCACTTAAAAACTGACAATACTTGTTGGCACCCGGTCTGTTTTTCTTAATGGCTGCAGGCTGAGTGCTCAAAAACAGCAAAAAAACGCGCGAAAAAACGCGCACATTTGAAAGTTGTTGTTGACAACCCGCGGTCGCGCACCAACGTAGTGCAACGCACGCGTCACCAGCGCATATTCGTCCGGTCCAACCAACAAGTGCACTGGCTGGCCAACGCGACTCGGCCGTTTCCAGAAGTCAACCTGCCGTTCAAGGGTATTCAGAGCTTATGTAAAAAAACAAGTCAAGTTTGCCCTCGATCAAATTGTTTTGTACTCAAGTTGTATTTTTGAAGAACTTAGTTACCTTGACTTCAGACTGCCGCTCCAGTTCAGCTAGCGCGCTTAATTGTCCGCGGTTTTTTGGCGTCACTTTCAGCACTTTGTAGCTGGAAAAGTTTGATTTGCAGTAATAGCAGAAAGACACGCATGATTTTTTGACTTGCTTGCCAAAATACAAACCACAATCTTCCAGGCCAGTGATTTGACAGGCGATAAATTTTCAGTTGCGAATCAAATCAGGTGGTTAAAACGATCAAAATTCAAAAAAATCTCAAAAAGCTAACTTGTCATAACGCTTGTATGCAGCTAGCGAAAACGCAACCAAAGCCAGGAAAATCGCAAAACGTAACATTATTTATTGTAACTGTTTTTCACAACCCGAACTGAAAAACAGTAAAACAAGAAATGATTTCGACCACCGATAAAGAGTTTTTTCAGAGCAAGTTTATTAGAATGTAATCATCTTGCGAACTTGTCGCAGCTGTTGTTTAGCTTTGGTGTCGTCAGTCATTCATTGTCTTTTTCGGTTTTTTTAGTTATTGAAGTCTTGATTACACAACAGTTTTTGAACTTTTCAAAGAAATTGAAACAGATTGCCGTTTTCGCACGCATTGGATAGTGACGGGTGAATTTTCACGATTTGAAAACTTCAGAATCGAAAAAGATAATTTATTTACTCGGGTGTCTTTTTAAAGGTCAACGTTTTTACCTGTTTCTCAGCAACTTTTTCCAAATTTCCTGAAAATATTTGCATTTCTTCGCAATCAAATTTCTGATCAAGAAAGAAGAAACCAAGCCACGATAACAATCGAAAAGAGAAGTGTACCCATTGTTTTCAAAAGGATAACATTTTCGGTTTGAACAAAAAAACAACAACAACAACAAAAAGAATGACAACCTCACAGAAATGAGTATTCTTTTCAAAACTGCCTTACCCCTTATGACCAACAAAATCCAACCCCGATTTTTAAGATATTTCCAATATTCAGTCGCTCCACTAAATATAAAAAGCGTTAACTACAAAAGCAACAACAAAATAGAACATAATCAACGCAGACAAAAGTGAAAATGGCACAATCCTGAGTGAATCACTCGACGTGTTATCGAATTCCACCTTGTTTCTCGCTCTTCGATGCGAGTGTTTTGCGTGAGAGGCCTTGTTTGTGACGGTTTTGTCTCCGGTTTGAGGCGCCGCCTCCAAATCACGGGCCACCTGCCGCGCGACCACCACGACCCCGGCCAACGCTTCTTTCGCCGACTGAGCAACCACTTTCGCGGGCGGTTGAAAAATACTGGCATCCGCTGTCTCAAAGTCGACCGACTGGCCGAGTTCGAATGTGTAGCTGAAACATTTGAGAAATGCAGCTATTTATACCGTTGTTCTTCAGTGAAGACGTGTCTTGGTTCACTGAGCCGATATTAGGTCCCTCACATCACT
>JASANC010000370.1:0-35531 GCA_030248135.1 Theristus sp. LFF4_11 | reverse complement strand
AATTTAATTTTTAAGGAAATTTCCCTCATGATCCCCATGGCATACGCGTTTAGGGCACAGTAGAAACGTCGGGCAAAATTCTAAATAAAATTTTTGAACTCAGCGTACCCGAAAACCCATCTTTAGTCACGGTTGCAGCACCTGAGGTGGCCCCAAAAAATTTGGGGGGTGGGAGGAAACACCCTGCATGCGGCATATTGACCAAAAACGCATGCGACAAGCCATTTTGTTTTGTATCGTGTGAGTCCCGGCGACGCTTTATGAAGCTGAAATTTTTTATGTATATACATTTTTTGCAGATCTGTCAGAATTACCTAGAAACTATACCCCACAAACGTTTCTAAAGTACCGAAAAACGTGAAAAACCACCAACCTCTGCAGTTTTTTAAAAATACAAAACATGAAAAAACATTTTCAACCTATAGTATAACAGCGAAAAATGTGCGCAAACACAAGGGAAATTGATTGGTGTTTGATTTTTGTTAATAGCTTCAAACAGAAGCGAGCTAGAGCAGTTTTACTACAAGGGGGTCGAAAATTAGGTTTTTCCCAATTTTGAAGCATAAAGAATGCTTGGATTAAGATAAAAATATGATTTTCGAACTCAGGGCATCAAGGCGGTTCGATTGGTTTTAAATTTGACTGAATTTGAAAACTTTTTTGAAATTGTGCCTAGAGGTGTGGAGGCCGGGTCGGTCGACTCAAAAAGCCTATCTTAATTAACCAGATCAATGTGAACGAATGATGCGATGTTTTAGCAAACCGTTGCGTTCACAACACAGATCTACTTGAGCACCAGGCGTGGTTCGTGGTTGTGGTTTCGTGTCGCAGAGCGTGGCCGGCCGTACGACCGACGGTTCACGTCGCGATTCTACGCGATCGTGAAAGACAACTGGGCGAAACAGCACCGCGGCAGCATCTACGTCAACTACGTGCTTAACCAACGACTCGACCACGACACGTACGGACTGACGCCACGACACAACTTTTTCGGACAGCATCCGACCATCAACGACAAACTGCCGCATTTCATTGCTGAAGGCCTAGTTACAATCAAGGTGGCAAACTTGTTGGGGTCGATATAAAATGATCATTCTGTTTCATGCAAGTGTTGTGATCTGCCAATGTGCAGGTCGTTTGGTGGTTATTAGCAGCAGCGTTTGGAAAACTAGCACTGGAAATGGGGCTATACAATTATTCACTTCAGAAGTTGAAATGTTTTCGACGTTGTTGAATCTTTGTTTCAGGATGACATCCAAGGATTCATTGGAGGAAAAACAGTGCAGTTCGTTGATGGAACGACAGCGGACATCGATGTGGTCGTATTGTGTACCGGCTACAGCATGGAGTTTCCATTTTTGAAGCCGTCCAGTTTGATACCCATGGAGGTGCGAAATCAACATTCAAACGTTTAAGTGTACAAATGATAACTAATCGTGCGTCGCCAGCGCTTTCAGGAGAACCAAGTAAATCTGTACAAATACGTTTACCCTCCGGAGCTCTCAAGCAGGCACCCGACATTGGCTGTCATTGGACTGATTCAGGCAAGCGCGCAGTGAAACGCTTCAAAGAAACTGAAGTTCACAACTGAATTAGTCGAGTACTTCAGCCAGTTGGTTCGGTTTCGGTGGTGTCAGAGCTGCAGTCGCGCTGGGTGTGTCAAGTGCTCGCCGGCGATTGCACGCTGCCCTCTCTCAGCAGCATGCGCGCCGACATTGCTGCAAAACGCACAACCATGCGGCAGCGTTATGCTCGCTCGCAGCGACACACCGTGCAAATCGATGCCATTCAGGTGTCTGCCAGAGGTTGCTTTTTTCTTTTCTAGCAAGTTTGTTTTTTGCGCACATGGACTCGATGCAACTTGCAGTACATGGATGAAATCGCTGAGCTCTTTGGAGCAATGCCTTCGTGGTCAGCACTGGCATGTCGCGATCCACTGCTGCTGGCGAGGCTGCTGCTGATGGGGCACACACCGTACACCTATCGCTTGCAAGGGCCGCACGCGTGGGCGAACGCACGTCGCTGTGTGTTCAACACCACCGAGCGAGTGGAAACTCCGTTGCAGGTTCCATTGTTGTTGTCAATGTTTCAGATTCTGCGACTCAGTGCGAGTGCAGACGGGAAATAAAACTAGTTTCAGTCTTTATGTGGCAATTCAAAGTCGCCTGGGCCTACAAGTGGTCTCGGGTCACTTTGCCAATGGTGAATTCCCGCGTTATAATGAAGCAGACTGTTATTGCACTCAGTCATCATTCAACCATTTTTAGACGGGAAGAAAAACTCTTCCGAATCGGCGTCGTCACGCACGCAAGAACCGAGAACGCCGCTGCGGGGTGCCGTTTATTGCGCTGATGACCACTTTGTTTGTCTGGTTGATGCTGCTGTATGCCATGAAAACCTTGAATTATCCGCTTGCAATTTTAACCGTGTACAGCATCCCATTGCTGGTCTTTCTCGTGGGTTACTTGGCGCACTGGCAGTATGACATGCTGATTATGTCTGGGTTTGACGTTTATTAATCATAGAAAATCAATTGTCTGCTATGGATTTGATGTTTATTTGAGAATCTATTGTGTGACCTGAATGAAAAGATGTGTGAAACAATAAAAAAATAAAATCTGAAAACTCGCCAGAAAATCAATCTAAAAAATTGATAATACATTGAACGTGCAATGAATAACTTTGTGGCGCATGGTTCTCTTAATATGATAAATTCTGGCCCGAAGAGTTGCGGCCCGGTCATTGCGGTCCGTTCGATTCCGGCCCAAAGGATTCCGGGGGATCGAGCCCCGCCGAAGGGTTATAGGCACTTAAGGACAGAAAACTCGATGGGCACCCTACTCGACGGCGTTCTGTACGCGTTTCTGGGTTAGCCCTTGCCAAAAAAACATCGCCTGAAATCCCCAACAATGAATGATGCACAGCACAACAGTGCTGGATTGCCGTTTTTTGCTCTATGCTCGGACGTGCCGGTTAAAATGTTTGCCGTGATTTTATGCATTGTGGTCATTTTTGGATTCATCACAGATCACGAAAAAATCACTTCAAGTGGTTTAGTTGACAAGAAACACATGGCACTATTTGAAAATACAATATTTTGGGGTACGGTAGTTTTTGAATCAAGATTAGCTGCTCGTTTGAGCCAATCGCTGCCGCAGAGGTCGGAGAAAGTGGCACACGGTACTGTAAACCATTCCAAAATTTCTTTTAAGCTTGACGTCGTCATTGAATTATTTCATTAGATTTCGATTTGCTCCACTCACTCACTCACTCCCGATTTGTATACATACTTAAAAGTGATTTTTTTGATTTCTGATAAATGGTTGCTTGCAATGAGTCGTTGTAGGTTCCTAATCCTGATCCTAATCCTAATCCTAAGCCAAGCCTTTTTTATAAGGTGAAAATGATCAATTTAGTTTTTGCATTTTTTTCTTTCCTGTGTTAAAGGGCAGGGGCCACCGCTACTGCACATGCACCTGTTTTAATAATGATGCATTACGCTCACTCCCTTACTGTTGAAATCGATTTTTGCTGGATTTAATAGAGGTTTTGACTTGGCAGTGACCACGTGACGTTATCATCATCTCATTCTCATCACAACGTTGGCGTTGTGATCTTTTTCTGCCGTTGTTGTGTGTTGCAGTTTGTCTGCTTCCGTCCGATTTCATTTCAGAGCAAAAATTCTCCGGTGCTTAACTTGGAAACTAAAACGAGTGAGTGATTTTAATCCGCGTATCGTCCAATCGTATCGACGAGTTCAACAAAAACGTCTCAAGACTAACATATGGGCGACCGACAGCGAATTAGTCCACGTTTGTTTTCGTTTAATTTTGGTATTGGTTGGTATCTGTTTTTCTGTTCTTGGGCGAGCGCGATCATTTCATTCCTAGATTGGAACGGTTCACCGACCACTTGTTTGCATTGTTCAGCGGCAGGCAGCCGCGGTCGTGGCCAGCCAGGAGGCGGCGACGGCGCAGTGGGCGGCGGCGTCGGTCGCAAGAAGGGCCAGATTGGCGATTCGCGTCTCGACTCGGGCATCGGCGGCTCGCCGGCGCAGCGTCACTCGTCCGGCTCGTTGAGTCCGGACTCGATGGGCCGTGGCCAGCGCAAATCGTCGACGTCACCGAGCGCCGGCAGCGGCTCGCGCTCGCCGGGCAGCGGCAACTCCGGCAGTCCGCGTGATCTGTCGCCGCCGTTGCTCCAGGAATTGGCCAACACCAATGTGGTCGGTTGTGTTTGTGTTTGCTCGTTCTCCGTTGATTGTAAATTGTACGGCTCATATTTTATTCTGTTGGCGATTGTGGCTGTCCGTTGTGTTCTCTTTGCCATTTTGTGGCTGTCTGTTCTGTTATATGTTTGCGGCGGTCCGTTATGCGGAGTTTTGTTTGACAGTTGTTATCAATGGGTTTTTTGCAAGTTCTAATTTTGACACATTTATGATTTTGATATTTTTGCTTGTCTGTTACAACAACCATTGACCAGTACAACCATTACAACAACAATCATTCTCTCTTTTACAGCAACTTAGCCTTTCAAAGAACGATATGTCCACTCGGCAGGCAGACCAATTCTGCTGTTGTTTCGTTTCCAGAAAGAGCTGGCAGTGCGCCCGAACGTCGGCAATGTCGGCCGCTCGATTCCGGTGCGCTCAAACTTCTACGAGATCAAGACGCCCGACAAGACGGTGATGCTGATGCAGTATCACATCGAGGTGCACCATCCGGGCAATCGCAAACTCGATCGGTGAGCAGAGCAGGCAGAGGCAGACGGGTGTTGCTGTTGGTGTTGCTTGAATGGAAGATACAGCGGTTGGACGTCAACATTGTGTCATCGTGCACTGGCTGAGTTGATTGGACGTGGCGTCCATCGGTTTTTGGTTTTTCCAATTGGCTGATCGGTGCATTAGAACAGTGGAACACACTTTCTGGAAGTGCTCTCTGCTCACGATGCGCTCGGTGTAACGCAACGCCTTATGGACGCTGGCGATTGGCGCGAATGAATTTCAGAAGTCAACGTTTTGAGAGCGCTAAACTTTTTGTTTTGCATGTCACCGCAATTGTTGATTGTTCCCGTTCTGCAGCGACGAGTGTCGCAAGATCTTCTGGAAAGTCGTCATGGACCATCGCAACTTCTTCCCGAAGCTGTACGGTCTTGCGTACGACGGCGCGCACCAGCTGTACACGACGCAGCGTCTCGACTTTCCGGAGGACAAGACATCGGTGCGCTGGCGGCTGCAACGGCCGAACTCTAAATGATAGGCAATCAGCTGATTGGTTGGTGATCACGTGATGGGTGTTCTCTGTGCAGGCATTGCATTGCTGTGTCCTATGCTGAGTGTGTCCTGCACAGAAAGCATGCTTCACGTGATTACATTTGGAGTTCGACTGTATATTGCGAATTCAAACGAACTAATCGGTTGCTGCATCTGACTCTCATTGGTCTATAACTGACTGACAGTAGGAAGTAACAAATCGGGCCTTGTTTTGTGTGTTTTCAAGCAAGCAAAAGGTAATTTGAATTGAAGCTAGCTAAGCAATTGTTGGAATAGTGGCGGTGCGGCGTTTTTGTTATCAGATGAAGCTGGACAGCACGGTGGCGCTGCCGAAGGACCCGCGCGAGGAGACCGACTGCGGCATCACGTTCCAGTCGGTCGGTCCAGTGATGATCGACGTGTCGAAGGCGCGCATTGGCTCGATCGACGAGCGCGTCGTGACGCCCGTCATGATCCTCGACGTCATCTTCCGTCAGTCGCTCACGTGCCCTTTGATCGAGTACGTCTGTTCACGTAGTTGCGTTGGTTTTGGGAATGGGTTTTTAATCGTGGGTTTTGGACGTTTCGATTTTTTGCACTCCCTAAACGTCGTTGTATTGTAAAACTAATGGCGTTTCGAAGTTTTGCGTGTAGATTTTATCGCGCAAGTTTTTTTTCGGCTGGCGGATGCAAATTGGCATTTCGCCAATTTTGAGAAGACAAGTTTTTATCGGTTTTTGATGGTTCTTTCATCAGTGGACGCACTAATCGGTTGGCGTTTGCTGATATCTGGCAGTAATTACTGTGAGCAACGCAGCTAGCATTCTGTGCGTCCCCAACGTCCAAACTCACCGTTTTTTATCTTTTTGTTTTGCACGCCATTCATCCCCCTCAAAAACGTATCACTGTTCGCATTTGTCAGGGCGTCCAAGAGCTTCTACTCGTTCAAGTCGTCGTTCTATCGCATTCCGACGTACCAGGGCGGCGAGTCGTTGGATCTCGGCGGCGGCAAGGAGATGTGGACGGGCTTCTTTTCGTCGGTGCAGGTGACGGTCGGCGGGCTGGCGGGACGCAATGCGGCGCACGCAATCACGGGACACGGCCAGGGCGCTCGCGGCAACTGCACGGCGCTGCTCAATGTGGACGGTGAGTGTTGATGGTGGTGGTGGAGATCGGAACTGTGCGTCACTGGTGCAACTGCACATTGGCCGTTTGGTCGGTCACTTTTCACCAGTCTCTGCTAATAAGATCTGAAAAAGATTATGAAATTACAAATAGAATGGTGCATTTAAAAAAAAACAATTGTGCCACGTACACCTCCCAATTGACTGCGGTCATCATTCAACCTTTTTTCTCTTATCTTGTTAATGTTCCAGCCGGCAAGCAAGCACGCTCGTTTTGAATCAGTCTTTCAGTCACTCTGTTCTGCGAACGTCTCACAGCATATCACATTTGAGCAGTTCACTTGTTGCAGTGTCGCACACTGCGTTCTACAAAGTGCGCATGTCGATGCTGGAGTACATGTGCGAGGTGCTGAACGAGAAGGCGGCAGCCGGTCGTGGAGGCCCACCGGGTGGTGCACGAGGCGGTCGTGGCGGGCGGGGTGCTGCTCAGATGGGCCGCGGTGGACCACCGCAGCCTGCTGGCCCGTACAACGTTCGTGCACGCTTGTGATTGCTACAGCCAATCAACGTGCTGGCATTTGTCTCGTATTCTTTTTTGACAGTCGCCTTCGCCAGTGTCCAGTCACTCGTTGTGATGATCAACGCAGTGCCATTTTGCACCGAATCCACCATTTCTATCGTTCAGCTGTCCGGTCTGACGGGCGGCATGAAGCTGCAGCCGCACGAGCACAAAGTGGTCGCTGAGTCGGTCAAGGGTCTCAAGGTGCGTGTGTCGCATCGCGAGGGCGTCGTGCGGGTCTACCGTGTCAATGCGCTCGTTGATTCAGCTGACTCGTTGAGGTGCGTTTTTCCAACTTGAGAATTTGATGCTTATTGAGAGATAGAATATGGTGCTTTGCAACGAAATGTTGAGCGCGAGCTTTTGCGTTCGTTTTATATTGATTCACCCAGTCGGCCAGCACATCGACTGTTTCATACGAATGGCTAAACAACACGTTCATGATTGTTTTTCTCTTGCAACAGCTTCGAGACGGAATCGAAGGACGGCAACAAAGTGAGCATGACCGTGGCGACGTACTTCCAGGAGCGCTACGGCTCATTGAAGTACCCGAAGCTGCCGTGTCTGCACGTCGGCCCGCAGCAGCGCAACATCTACTTCCCGATTGAGGTCTGCGAATTGGACGCACCGCTCAAGTACAACAAGAAGCTGAATGAGCGACAGACGAGCGCCGTCATTCGCGTTCGTTTTCTGTTTTTTTTGGTTCAGTTGATTTTATAGTTTCAGTTGATTGTTTGACTTGCTGGCTACTGTGTATGGCTGGTGCGCCACCTGTATCCCGTCCGTCGACTGGGCACATTGGTGGGCGTACACAGCGACCAATCAACGTGCCGGGTTTGAGTTGGCCGACTTTCACCAAAGCGACCGGAGCGTCGTGTTTCAGGCGGCTGCGATCGACGCGCCCGGCCGCGAGAATCGCATCCGCTCACTGGTGCAACAGGCGAACTACACACGCGACCCGTTCCTCGCCGAATTCCAGCTGAGCGTTTCGCCGGACATGGTGAACTTGAGCGGACGTGTGCTGCCGCCCCCGACCATACTCTACAACCGCGCCAGCAACGTTGGTCCTCAGTCGATGGATGTTTTTCAGTCTTGTGGTTAACAACTTTGTGCGTTCACGAAATCTGTCACGTGCCATGTCGTGTGCAGTGAATCCCGTTAGTACAAACGCCTACGCCTGATATAGTCCAGGTGTACTTATTACCCATTCGGTAGCTGATTGTGGTGCTTTCTTAAACTTATGACCCGCTGACGCGCGGTGGTCTTTGTGCGCTGAATCAGATTTGATTGAACTGTTTGTGTCTGTGCGAGTGTTGCCATTGTTGCAAATACGTTTCGCCCACCAATCTGTCAATTTGCCTGACCGCGTTTGCCCCAACCCCCCATTGTTTTTCAGCTGCCCGAAGTGACGCCAAACGAAGGCTCGTGGGACAGCATGTCGCAGAAGCTGCTGCAGCCTGCCACGTGCAATTCGTACTCACTGATCGCCTGTGTGCCGCCGATGCAGGAGCAGGCGCTGCAGTCGGTTGCCTTTGTCATTGTTTTGTGGCGCTCCAAATGTTCATGTGATCGAACGGCACAATTCACAATTGTTTTTGACATGTAGCATGTTCGTTTTGCCGCACCGCATCAGACATTCTCTACAATGAATAACCTCAATTTGAACCCATCAAATCGTTTGCTGAAAACCGCAGATATGTCATTCAGATGTGTTTTTAATTCTTGACAAAAAGCATCTAAATCGTTTGCAACAGTAATCGTTTTCTCACTGGTGGTTTTTTTCGTTCCATGTGGAATGGATGTAACAAAAGGCCGCCCCATCAAAGTCACCAATTCCACGGTTTCGCCAGCTGGAGCTGGTGCGTGTGACTTTTGCAGGCAGTTCTGCGCGGCGTTCTGTCGTAAGGCGACTGAGATGGGCCTGCGTTGGCCGCAGTGGCCGGACTGCGTCAAGTACGCCAAGTCGAAGGAGGACATCCCGGCCGCCTTCCACGACATCCTGACCGACTACAAGAAACAGAACCAACAGTGCGACCTGATATTCATCGTGCTGCCGAGCAAGAACAGCGAGCTATACAGTCAGTGCGATGAAGGCCCGTTCGTGCGCACGTATGCCTGCCGATGGCCGTCACCGGCACTGCGGTAGTGTGGCGTAACGTGACGTGTGTGCGCATACGTCCGTGTGGACGGGCCTTCACTGGTGGTTTGGTGTAAAAGTTGCAGTGTGCTGCAGACTGAAGAACAACTACGTGGGGTGGGTCGTAAAAACATTCTTTCGCAAGAGTCGCATGTTTTCGAATAAAACAACGCTGGTTGATCAAGTCACCCATTGAAGCCATCCTTCAGATTGAGTTGTTTGAATGATTGGAAAAAGCTGTAGCTGTGCAGCATTTCGAGCTCAATTGTCAAAGACGCCACAGCCAGCCAGTGGCGCTGGCTTTGACCGGACGTGCTTTCTTGTTTGCACCACGTGAGCGCCAGTGTTGCAGACATGGTCAAGGAGTGCTCGGACATGTTGCACGGCGTCATGTCGCAGTGTCTGCTGTTCAAGAACATCGCACCGCCGAAGCCAGCGACCTGCTCGAACATTGTGCTCAAGGTGAACGCGAAACTCGGCGGCATCAACAACACCATAAAGCCGGATGAAGTGTACGTGCGTACAACAATCATGTTGAATTCAATTATGTTGACGATTTGCACTCAGTTCTGTTTGCGGAGTTGTTGTGTTTTTCTGCGGCATTGCAGGGCGCGCAAGTATCTGACCGACTGCGCGACACTGGTGCTCGGCATCGACGTCACCCATCCGACGTTGATGGAGGAGAAACAGGGCCTGCCCTCCGTTGCCACGGTTTGCATCTTGAAAAGTTGCACTTCTAATTTACCTTTGGTTCCAAAAAAATACCAAAATACAGTCTTAACTGTTTAACATATCCAAATAGCTGATTGGTTGGTGGTCACGTGATGCATGGATTCTATGCAAAGCAAACTGCACCTCCAAAGCAATCCGAGCGCAAAATGCATGCATCAACCAATCAGCTAGTTTGGATATGTTATAGAGTGAGACTGTAGTGTGAAAACGAAGTCGAGTGAGTTTGCGGCTAAGTCAACAACTAGTGCACGTGCAGATCGTCGGCAACATCGACACCCTGCCGCAGTGCTATGGCGCCAACGTGAAGGTGCAGAAGAAGTGCCGCGAGTCGGTCGTGTACCTGCTGGACGCGGTGCGTGAGCGCTTGGTGCACTTCTTCAAGGAGACCGGACGCAAGCCGGAGCGCATTCTCGTCTACCGTGACGGAGTCTCCGAGGGACAGTTCTTGGAGGTTTGTTTTGGTTGTTGTCGGTGCTTTGGTCATCTCCTTACGAGTGCTTTTGGAAATAAAGTGCCATTATGTTCTTGGAATAAAGAATGCTTGCAGCAAATCAACTGTCTGTTGAACCAACCATCCCTTGCCTCATCCTAGCGGATGAATTAGTGATTGCTATGAGACCCATTCAAGTGCAATGAATAATGGATATTGATAATTTCTGTTCCAAATTCAGTGTTGCTCTTCTCCACTGCACCAGAATGATTTTATCCAAACAACTGCTCCGATTCAGTTCGTGTTTCATGTGAACGATATATTGTTCACAAGTTGTAGGTGCTGCGCGAAGAGATGCAGGGCATCCGCACGGCGTGCCTGATGCTGGCGCACGACTACAAGCCTCCGATCACGTACGTCGTCGTGCAGAAGCGTCACCACGCGCGTTTCTTCTGCGCGAACGCTCGCGACGCCGTCGGCAAATGCCGCAACGTGCCGCCCGGCACCACCGTCGACACGGCCATCGTCAGCCCGGAGTCGTTCGACTTCTACATGTGCAGCCACTTTGGCATTCAGGTGCACTTTGCTGGGGGACGTCTTTTGGAATACCGTTGTTTTTGTATGCGATTTGCTAGCTAGGTCAGTGGAAACTTGGGTGAACTCTGATTGCGCAGGCACACTTAGTCTGTCACCGTGTGTTGCTTTTGCTGTCAAGCGTGCCAGCATTAAAAAGCCCATTTCGGCAATAGACAAGGATGCAGCTTGTCAGCGTGCTTGTATGCACACAATGTAATCGCTGTCCACTGTTGCGCACAGCAGCACTGCACGTTTGCAGGGCACGGCGCGTCCGACGCACTACTACGTGCTGTGGGACGACGTTGGCTACGCGGCCGACGAGCTGCAACTGATCACGTACCAGCTGTGCCACATGTACTGTCGCTGTCCGCGCGCAGTCTCCGTGCCCGCGCCCGTCTACTACGCCGATCTGGCGGCGACACGCGCGCGCTGCCACATCAAACGCAAACTGTATGTTTGAAAACACTGGCGTTGTGTGCTTTGTGGCAATGACTGCGTGGCCAGATTGGTGGACTGCGTTTGCACTGCCAACCTGATTATAATTGCACACGGAACATCCATCCGATTGATTGCAGCGGCGTGCACGACTCTGACTCGATGTCGGATGCGGGCAGCGTCGTGTCGATGTCGGGTCGCGGGGCGCAAACGACCGGCTCCACGTTGACCGGTACGACGATGCAAGGCGGCACTTTTCGATCAATTCTCGCCATCAATGAATGCTAACAATATGCGATCAATCTGCTCAGTGCAAAGCACGAGCACTCCTGTCTCACGCAGGCACAACAGCGGCGTGCACGGACGCCGAGAGCAGCCGCCGGGGCGCACGTGTCCGTGGCGCGCGTGGCCGCGGCAGACCGGTGCAGCACGACAACGACCCGGACAACGAGTCGGCCATCGGCGGCTCGGCACACGGCGGCTCGTCCGGCTCGGACTCGGGACTCCAGGAGATGGTGCAGGTGCGTGTGCGCTGCAGTTTGTGCTGCTGCTGAACAGTCAATATTGCTGCACTGCTCTGCTTTCCCACCAAACACTCGCTTTGGTCAGTTCGTAGTTGTGCTCTTTGTTTTGCTGGTTTGGTTGCATAATTGCTGTTTAATATTTTGATGCAGGTCGTTGAGAAGTTCAAGGGCCGCATGTATTTCGTGTAGACTGGCGGGCGCGAAATTGATGATGCGTCAGTTGTTGTTGTGACGTTTTGTTATTTGTTTTGTCGCTTTTGACGTTTTTAGCTGTTTTATTTTTACCGTTCTTGTGTGTCCATGGGAAACGCCTTTTGTTTCATACTATGTGTCTTTGATTGTGATTGGAGCCAAGTGGCCGGTGATGTTTCTTACGTGATCTTAATCTTGAGTTTTTCTTGTTTCTTTACTGATTGTGCGCTTTGCACCGTTTTTTTCTACTGACTCTTGTTACCGCCGTTGAAGTGGTTCGATCTCGATCAGCGTTACAGACGATTCAGTTGATTTTTTCCGTTTCAAAATTTTTTCTGTTACTGGTTGATAAGCAGCAAAGACTGATGGCATGGTTTCAAAAGGTGACACACGGTGATTGTTTGAAAGTTGGAATGGAATGATTGAATTTGGTGTGGAATGGATGTTGAGTTTTTTGAATGGAAGTTTTTTTATTTTTGACGTTGTTCTGTTGTTAGGTTTGGTAATGAAAGTTCCATGTCCATCGCTGCAATAAAAAAAACTAGTTGACTTGCAAATTCAGTTTCAGAACCTACACGTAAAGCGACCGTAAAGAAAAGCAAGAAACAAAAAAGAGGTGCAATCGGAACAAATGTGGAAGCAAATAAGTATCACAAAATAACCTAAAACCAATGTAATGTGGACAGCAGCAAAAATTCAAAATCCTAAGCAACAGAAAACAAAATGCACAAACCAAACAACAACAATCGGAACAGATTCATTGGTCAGTTTCAACAGAATGCAAATAATAAGCAACAGATTATTATTTTTTTAGACTGCGACTGAATGCGTGTGCAGACGTACATAGAAAAGAAACTAATTTCAATCTTTATGTGGCAATTCAAAATCGCTTAAGTGACTCGGTCCTATTTAGGGGACTCTGATCACTATCAGTTCTGAATTCCCGCGTCATGCATGAAACTGTTTACCTGTCTATGCGCGCATTGAGTCTCGGGCTCAAAACAAAAGATCACACACATAATTTAAAAGTCTAAACGCCCATAACGAAATGGGAGGCCAGTGAACGCAGCGCGTCCGTCCGATCACAGCTCCTCGGCCTCCTTCTCCTTGGTCGTGTCAGTCGCCGCTTTCGCCTCGGCCTCCGCTCGCTTCGCCGCCTTCTCGGCACGGATTCTCTCCAGCTTCTCTTCGAGCGCCCGTTTCTCCTCGTATTTCTTTTCGACCGCCTGCGGGTCTTCATCTAGGATCGGCGTGTTGTTGGTCAGATCAGCCTCGTTCAGTTCGTACGGATCCTGAGTGGAGAAAAAACAGACGATTGGTGAAGCTCGAAGAGAGGTGTTTCGCATGATCATATCTAGATACCTGCCATATCTCTTTCCAAAAGGGTAATCCATCATTTATGTTGCTGTGTTGTTTTGCACGCCAACATCGATGCAGCGTTTGAATGTGTTTTGGAGCACTCACCTCGAGAACGTTGATGTTGATGTCCATGACAGTGACACGCTCTGCCGGATAGCCCTGGTCGTTCACTCGGATTTCTGTCAGGCGACGCAGCGTCGTCTGAAATTACTGAATATGACACTGAAATAAATTTCAAAACTTTTTGGCTAAAAACTTTTTTGGCTACCGGTGGTAACCAAACAAAACTGTCTGGCTAACAAGAGATTTAGCGTTTAGTTGGCCAAAATGTTTGGAAAAAATATGGAAACGGTTTTCAATGGATATGGAGCATTCAGTTTTCACCGTTGGGTTTCAAATTTTAGTAGCAGTGTGTGGAGATCTTTGATAACGTTTGTTTTTACATCTTATTTCGGTTGAAGGCCCAATAAAAACTAGCGAAAACCGACAGCGCCGGCGAGAAGTTTGCCGAAGATGACGTTGCGGCCGTCCAGCCAGCGCATGCGCGTCAGCGTGATGTAGAATTGCGAGCCGTTCGTGTCGATGCCTTTAGATACGGTCATTTGGAATTGCTGTTGTTTTGTTGACATAAATAACAATCACAGAATCGACATTTTACAAAAGGAGCACATCCGTGCAGAAGGCCTACCGCTGTTCGCCATGCCGACGTAGCCAGCCGCTCGGTGGCTGTGCACAAAGTTTTCGTCAATGAAATACGGAGCAAACACCGCTCGTCCTGCGCAAAAACAATCGCAAATTGCAGTTTTGAATCTCTGGAGCATTTCTGAACTGCTTCCACGGGTCCATCAATGACAGTCAAACCAAGTTACACAGATCAAACGCAGCTGTCAACGCAAAAAAGGTGTCCGAACAAGTGTCCGGTGTCATGTCCGCCTGGGTATCCCACGCGGGTGTCTATGTCCCAGAAATAAAAGCGACACAAAACGCCTGGTGTGATGTTGCGACTTTTATTTTCGGGACACCGCGTCACCACTCGGAACAGGAGAGGACACAGGACACAGGACACAGGACACCTTTTTTATCGTGCCCCATTCAGCAAAGCGCCGCCTCACTGACCACTGCGTCCATCGTGGAAGAGCACGTCGCCCAGCTGCACGAGCATGTCAGGCACGATGCGGTGCACTTGCGTGCCGTTGTAGTGCCAGTTTTGCTGCAATATATGCACTTTGTTTGCCAACAATGATCTGCTGTTGGTGTAAAATGCATCAGCGATGTACCAATACAATACTGACCTCTCTGTGTTTATAGCCGCGACACAACAGCAGAAAGTTGTACGCGGTCAGCGGGACGATGTCGCCGAAGACGCCGATCGTGAAATTGCCACGGTACGCGTACTTGCCGCGGCCCACTGCGAGCGTGAATGTCACCTGCAGTTTCGCTGGCTCATAATGGCAATGTCAATGTCACTTTGTCAATATCGTGTAACAATCATCCCATTTTGTCCATGTGAAGAAGACCCGTTCATACGGACGCACATGTATGCCTGTACGGCACGGCACGTCACGTCACTTCAGACACGTGCCTTTGGCGCACAACTCAACAACTTTCATGCATACCTCGTCAGTGATGTAGTTTCGTCGTTCAATGGCCGGTCCTACTTTGTACGGCGGTCCGAGCCTGCCCATGCTGTCCACCATCACTGACGTCATTACCAAAACGGCGCACAGTGAAAGCGTATGCATGATCGCAATTTTGATTTGCGGTCGATTTTGGTTTTAAAAGAATTTTTTAGGTGTGTTGATCACCTGAATTGAAATTAGTTCAGGATCATCGTTGAAATGTTCAAGAAAAATAGAACTTTTAATGATTGGTGGGCTGGTTTGTGTTGTTCATCAATCAGCTGTTCAATAGTATCGGAATTGAAAAAAAGAGTTTCCGTTCCATCACAGCAGAGACACACGCAACACTAAAACCAGCAAAATACTTCGCCGCGAAATCGCATCTGCAATTTTTATACTACTTTCATTACTGACGTGGCACAAACATATCATTGAAATCACAGCAATTGCCTGCATTACATTTTTACGATCACCACGAAAGACACAGGCGTAGCTATTAGCATCAACAGTGGCTCGTGTGTCATTGTCACAGTTGGTGCTGCCATTACACAGTCACCATTTAGGCAGGTTGTATTGTTTTGCATTTCTGCAAATCTCTGAAAACGATACGTGGCATCACAGACAACTTATATGATGATTGGCTTCACGTTTCATTTATTTTCGTTGTCAAAGCGGTAAAAACGTGGGTACACACCAGCCGGCCCTGTCGTTTTCCACGTGGCTCCTGTTTTATTCAGTGACAGACGGCTTTGTTGTCATGAACTGTGAAATGTAGAAATACAGTTTGCTTCGTCCTTGGCTTGGCGTTACGTGCGTCTGCTTGTTATTTTTAACATTCGATAAGCCCCAACATGGCAACGAAATCCCAAGCGATATGTCATGCAGGAACAATCAAATGCAACAGTTCATCACAAAGGATTTTATAGAACGCCCGGACAACATTTTGCTCAACATTTTGACATACTGCCACTGTCAGCATAACAAAATCACGGTCACGTTCAGCTGCCAGAATTTTTTGCCAAAAACTCAACATTCATGCAGCAGCGGCAGCAACGCAGCGACAACAACGTCCTGCACAGCTGGGTTTCATATATCTAGATAGCACCGTTCAAAAGCCAACGCATCGGATTTCATGAAGTTTCAAATTGCCCACCAACGTTGAACTGCACGATGCTAGAATCTCTGAAAATAATTAACGTGCATTAATAATTGCAGCGTTTGTATAAAACTTTCATTTGAATAGATTTCGGTCTAGAAATGCGACGCTTTTTGCGTAACAATTCCGTCATCCCTTCAGTTCCACGCGAATACCCACGCATGTTCAAAAATTAAAAAAAGAACTGGTAGAATTCAGGTGTTTGCAATGTACCTCATGCTTCGTAAGACTGCATAAAGTACAAACACGTGCAAGCAAAAGGAACGGATTTCAGCTTCAAAATTTAGACAGCATTTTTTCATGTCTCATAAGCCGATAAACAGCGTCCATTGTTGTTGGCTTCCCACGGTAAACCATTTCGTGCTAATGGAAAGTGAAACTAACAATCTTCAAGCGTGTAAGTTATTTCTGGTTCGGCTGAAATAAACATGTTTTTCGTTTGATAAGCTGCACTGACAGCAAAAAATTGCATAAGAATGCTAATGAAAATTGACTGCATAAATTTGCCAGTCAGAATAAAAAGTGCATTGAAGAAATCTGAATAACTGTGAGACTGGCTTTTTAAATTGAAGAAACAAAAAAAAACTTTTTTTTTGCAATTTATCAACTAATCAGGATTACTTACTGTGTGGTCTTAGCTGTCATTCATTGTACAAGGTGGGCCAAAAGTAGTATATACGTTTCTCGATGGTCTATAAATTCGTTATCAACAGGCCTCAACTCTTCAACCGCTTCACCAATTTTTTTAATGAAATTTCAAACTTACATATCAAAGCGACTAACTTATCCAGATAGATCGGCACCAAATTTCAGTGTAATTGAAGAAAAAGCGTTTGTAAAGGCACAGAAAATAAAGAATTCAGAAAATCAGCACTTGGGTTAGAGCAGAATGCAAAACAATTATTCTTTAAAAGTTGCTGCATAAAAAAGCATGTGTGTTGAAAATGAATGTGAAAAAACGTGTTTTTTTTCAAAGTTGTTCTGCTAAGCACCTTTAATCTGCTAAGTTTTGCAGATTAGAGTGAAACTTTGCACAAATCTAAGTTAGACCCTTGAGTATTGAGTTGCCAATTTCAGAAAAATTGGCAAAGCGGATGAAGTGTTATCAACGGGTTACCTACTACTTATGGCCCACCCTGTTTGCTGCGTTTATAGCTGTGCGACCATATCAACGTTACACATCAGCTTCACACACTGTCGTTAACGAAGTTTCTCTTGTTACGTCCGTGACTTCCTCGCTGTTGTTCCACAAATTACGATTCTATCAAAAATATTTTATTCGTTTCAACAATTACTACAAACTTCAAGGAATTATAAAAGTTATGAAAGCCGAATATTCCTGTTTACGTAAACAAATGTTTTTCTTAGTTGTCACTCCCACTAACTAAAATTTTTGCTCTGTCCAAATTTTGCGTATCAAAAGGCGGAATGTAGCGACGTGACGCACAATAAAGAGATTTGTCGCGTATGCTTAATATGTTGCAAATTATAATCATGAAGAGTGCATGAGCGTATTTTGATAACGAGCGCAATTATTATTCAAATTCATGCAAGTCCTCAATCAAAGCTTGAGCGGTATTTTGATTCGCCATGGTGAAATCCGCGTAATAAGTTGAAGGATTTTCTCTCATAGCGCAGCATAAATGGTCCGCTCATCAACATACTGTGCATGTATAATCTTATGGTTCGTCCGCTCATTTGAAACAATATCCTGGCGGTGTACAATACGTCTGCGCAGATGATAACAGATGTGGTGTAGAGTTTTGTGTCACACAACCCTTGATCGTGCAGCTCAGCACACGCTTACGGCTTCAGTTTGTCACATTGTAATTACTTTTCGACGTTTTTTGTTGTTGCAGAGTTTGTTATATTCTGAAGACAGTTCGCCAGAGAAGAAACAAACATTCGCTATCAACATCTGCGTTCCATCGCAGGGATACGGTAGCAACCAACATCAAACAACGCAACGTCATGACCTGCGGTAGCAGTCGTCAGCGGTTGGTGTGTTTCGCGATGTCACTGCTCGTGTGCGCCACGACGCCCGGTGGTCACGCAGTGGTCTCGGAGTTGTTCCCGCCGAACAACTTTCCGTATCGTCAGCCGTCGCGCGACAACGGCGGCTCGCTGGACACCGTCTGGGAGTACGCGTCGACGTTGCCGACCGCGAGACCGTGGTCGCGGCTGCGGCCGTTGTTCGGCGACACGACGGACGCGACGAGCACACGGCCGGCCATGATGCTCGACCCGTCCGACGCGATCGACATGCCGGCGTTTGCGTGGACGCGCCACCTGCGCAACGGCTACCACTACAACGAGGCACGTCGCCAGCAGCTGATCGAGCTGCTCAACGAGCTGCGACGCCAGTTCAACCGGCAGCGGCTGCTGAGCACTCGCTGAACTTCGGGTAAACCCGCAGGCAGTGATGAAATGTCATTTTATGCGTTCAATACGCCAGAAAATACAAAGCGAATGAACAAACCCACTGTTGTTTCTGTTTCAGACGTCACAAGAGCAATACACACGTGCAGTATCCACAATCAAGTTAATCAAATCTACGATCGCTGGCGAAACAACCAAAAGGATGACAAAAAATAACCTTGACTATATTTTTGAGTGATGCACGAAAACAAAACATGTTTGTATTATACCAAGAATGAGATCGACATCCACTTGAGAAATTGACACACACAAAATAAAATTGTTGAACAAATAACTTTAACTTTGTACTGCTTTTTGAGATCGTTTCAATAAAAAATTATCATCACACTATAAAAAATATGGACACTTGTGCACTGGATTCATGGGCGAGCCAGCGGGGCACCGGAACGCACGTGCGAACTCGGGTGAATTGTGCAAAGCGCCCTTGACGCTGGAAAACGCTTTTATTTCGATTGCACTCTCATTATTGACATTATTCGTTCCATTCGTCAATTTCAGTCTGTCATGTTAAAACCCACCGAATCGGCTCAGGCGAATGCACGTCCATCAAAACCTGTACATTTCGGAATCCGGGACGAGTTCGAGTGCACCAGGTTTGCGCAAAACTCAAGAAGAACAATTGCTCGTTGGTCATCTGCAGCCCCGGAAACAGCAGTCCGTCGTACGGGTCCTCCTCAGAAACGAGAGCCTGAAATGGACGATCCGAAAATATCTACTGCCTAAGTAGGCCACCAGAAAGAACGCGCGTTCGCATACGTCATATGTCAGCTTCAAAGCACCGTTGTCGGCGATGTCTTCGCTGTTGGTTTTTGCACCGTTCAACTGAAAGAAAACACATTGAGACTGACCGGAAGTTTTCAGCAGAAATTTTGAAAAATACCAACCTGTATATCCTCAATCGTGTAGTTGCTGTATTGTTTGACGAGACAGCTCGCGAGACGGTCATATTCTTTTGCTGATTCCGCAGTCCACCAACTGCGCAAATTACCATCTTGGTCGTAGTTCTTACCTAAAATACTCAGAATTTTGATTCAGAATTCGTAACTAAAATCAGAAGTCAACAAAAGCAAGTCTCATTGATTGACCAACCTTTTCCGTCAAATGAATGCATCAATTCATGACCAACGAAGAAACCCATTGAACCGAAGTTGACGGCCCTGACAAAGTGAACAAAGTGAAAAAAAGCTTGAAACGCAAACGTTGTGTTTTGAAACATTTTGCGCTGTCACAAGGTCGCCTTGCCTTGGTGCGTCCACGCGAAATACGGGCTCTCGCAGCACGGCCACCGGAATGACCACTCGATTCAGTTTGAACGTGTAGTACGCGTTTGGTTTTAACGGATGTCCATCGTTTGACCAACTGCAATGCAATCGACCGTAGTTATTAGTGATTTCAAAAAGGAGCCAGCAGCAAGAATTTAAAGACATAAATTTTTAAACAATTGACAGAAGAAAACTACAAACTCGGTGCGCGACGGCTGCACGCGCAGACTGCGCACGTGCTGAAAACGGATGAAGCGAAGTCCGCGAATCATGTTCCAGAAAAACTCGTTTGGTTGCACAATTAACTGAAAACCGTGAGCATATTTTGTTGTCTTAAAACTATGTGTTGTTTGTTGTCTTGAAACAATGTGCAGCTCATCAAAGCGTCAAATTTCAAATTTCCAAACATACCTCATCAAACTCTTCGTCGATCTCGGTGGTGTTGACAAGAGTGTCAGGAAACGCAACCAACAAACTCAAGTGGTCCACCTGAGCAAAACTGTTTCCCCATGTTTCGTCAATATGATCGTCACCATTTTGGTCCCGAGACTCAATGCAGCTTCATAAATGACGCGGGAATTCAAAATTGGCAAATTGATCCGAGTCCCCTGAATAGGGCCGAGTCACTTCGGCGACTTTGAGCTTTCTACGTCTGCTCACGCATTGAGTCGCAGAATCTAAAAATTGATATCATACTAGAAACGGACGACACAAGCAAGCTGACTTTGTCGATTGCAGTCTGTCTGGTGTGCTCGTCCATCCAGTCGACGCGGCGTATGTCTTGTCGCATGCGGGAGAGAATTTTCTCAGCCGTCTCCTGCGCCTGGAAACGAAGCAAGTAAACTGAAAATGAAAAACATTTTTTTGTGGGTGTTGTCTGCTGATCGACCTACCTCCGAGCGAAGAATGTGCGAGTTTGGCCGCAAATGAACGAACAGCGACGCGAGCGGCATTGCAGCCAACTGCGACACGTTGCTGATGCAGAACAGCGCCCGGGACGCGAACCGACCAAAACCGATCACGCGACGAACCGCTTCCTGGAAAACTGATCGATTCTTGTGTACTGCTTGGCTAGTTATACACTGATTACTTTGTTGGACTATCAGTTTGCACAAGTTCATAGCTGCCAATTTGATATTCCAGGAGGAGGAAGTTGCATTGTTACCTGTAATTGTTCCGGAAAAACGTTCTCGTGCAGAAAAATCAACGCCGGCATTATGGCGCGCCATTTCACGTAATTTTCAACGACACTGCAACAAAACTGAGTTAGATAATCAGAACAAAAACTAGCGTGGAACAATAGATTTCACTTTACCGCATTATGAAAAACTGACCGTGCACCGTCTGGCGTACGCAGCAGTTTTTGCACGAGTTGGTTGGTTTGTATCAGCCAATGGATGTCGCTGACAACGAGTTGATCAGTTGGCTGCAACGTCGACAATTGCATCACTCCCGAAATGAATGGATGCACATCAATCTAAAAGACTTGCATATTTTGAATAAACACTGCAGAAAGATTATTATTTTTCCATATTCGGAACGTACAAACTGTATTTCATGACTGAGCTCAGCCACCGTCGTCAGATGGTAAGTTCTCGACTTGTTAGACTTGTCTTCTGGCGGTGTCATCACCTTGACAGTAAAAAAATGTTTTTTGACGTCAGATGCTTTTTCAAACTAGAAATCAAACTAATAAGAAAAAATTGCAGCCCACCAAAGCCAGCTCCGCTTCGAACTCAACAATTGAATGCGCCGTGTGATTGGCTTCTGTCGGATCTTGACCAAACTCAATTGCGAGGTAAGAGATCAATTGTATCAGATCAGTGAGTTTCTGAAAATCAACATCACAGATTCATTTTGCTTTTCTCAAAATGCTTGCGTTATCTTATTGCAAATCGTAAATCGTAAATCTGCGCGCCACCAAACAAAAACAAAGAAAATTCAAAATAAATTACGAAAATGATTACTTGCGCTTGTGTTGTGATGAGAATTTCAGTTGTGCCGTTTTTGTGGATCTTCTTTTTTGTTGTGTGAGACACTACCGGCTGGTCAATCTGCAAAATGTTGTGCATTGATAATCTTTGTTATTTTCAGAATTTTTTTAAAGATTTCCATTTTTCCTTTTTATTCAAGCATTTATTTGTTAAATTGCAAACTTACATATCTTTCAATTTGCACTTTTTACGAATTCTTGACAAAGCACATTTTCCTTTACACTGTCCAAAATAATCTAATGATTGGTCGGCACTGTCCCCCGCTCAGCTCCGACTCCTTGAATCCCCCCCCCCCCCCCGCCGGTGAAGCGAGCAAATGAAAATCGCGACTTTTTTTCTTGGTATGTGTGTATTGTGTTAGCACCAGCTCTGCAACGAAATAAGATAACTGCAAGGCTAACTAAGAACGATAGTACCAATGATTTGCACTGCATTGAGCCCGTGTCATTTGGCAATAAGCCGTAAAAAAATAAAAAAATCATAAAATCATAAAATCAAACATGGAAGAACGCAGAAAATGAAGAAATTCAAAAACAAGTAAAATCCAACTTTACTGAATCCTAACGCTCACCCCAAAGGAGGCGCAGTGTTATCTAAACATCTTTAACACAAAATCGCCCATTTTGCAGACTGAAAAGCGTTTCCTTATAAAATCACGTGCGCAAAGCCACCTCAATGACATGGCGCGACGTGTTGCGGTCATCGACGGCGACGCCAACCCACAACAATGGAAACACGCCCCAGTTGTGCAGTTCGAGTAGACGACGTGTGAAGCGATTGAGCGTGCCGTTGGCGTTGGCGTTGGCGTTGGCGTTGGCGTTGGCGTTGGCGTTGGCGTTGGCGTTGGCGTTGGCGTTGGCGGTGACAGTGTCGTCGACGTCAACTGGTGCCGACGCCGGCCAGCCACCAATCAGTTGCACAAAGTGACGCAGCGGCGCCAAACTGCGCTCCGTGATCGTTTCTTCGTCGACGCACGAGCGATAAATGTCGGCCGCCTTACGCTGCGACGAGGAATGATTGAACGTCGGTGTCACTGAAAATAAGACGAACAATGCCAACTGGATTGGAGTTTGTGAAAGCCAAAAAAGCTGTAACCAGTAATAGTTGACCATCGTGTGAAGTGTTGTAAACTAGCATTGAGGTTTGACTTTGCCACGAACTTTCTCACATATATGATCTTTCCCCATGAATCTTCACTTCACCATGATCTGCTTCAGCTAAAATTAGTTTTTTGTCAAACTGCTGTGCCCGACGGACATACCGATTTCCTCGCGCACGTCGTCCCACGCGCTGAGCCCAAGATTGTAAACCTCGTGCCAAACGTAGAAGTTGTCCGGTATGGGCGTCTCGTTGATCCAGCGTCCGCACGCGTACGCGTAGAAATCGTCGCACGGTTGCACACGGAGGTCCATCTTGCCGAGCATCTCCGCAGCCAGTCGGACGCATTCAACGCTGTTGCACACTTCTGCAACACTGTTTGCTGATCGTGATTGAATGTGGCGTTTTGCTTGCATTTTGAATGATGAATTTTATCATTTTGAGCTTTGTCCTCAATTTCCAGATGCCTTTTTTGCAGTTTCTGTCGATGTGTGTTCATCATGACCATGGAGTTTGTTTTGAATGTCTGCAGAGCTCCTGACCGTTTGTAATGCGATTTGTAATGAGATTTTGTTGCGGCTTCCCACAATCACCTGTGCACTGTGCAGACATGGTTTTAAAGTTTTTTGCAGTTTTCATTCATTTTTTTTAATAATTTTGTTACTCTTTTATCATTGTGTTTTTGTTAAAGGTGCTGCGTGTTAAATAAAATCTTGAATCTTGAATCTTTTTTTCGAGTTTTAATTTATCGCATAGAAACACTACATGGAAGGCACTGAAAACAGCACATTCCAAGATAACGGACCTCAAATAGGGTAGAAACCGAGATAAAACAGGACAGTCCGCAAACAAATAAAGCGGCTTTTTGATTTTGTACACGACGTTACGCGTACGTTTGTGTGCACCGGATCTCTATGTGCAAACAAAAAATCGTTTGCAAAGAAAAACATCGAACATAATGAGAGAGGTACAATTGTAATTGATTCTATTCGAAAAGCTAATCATTTGATTGACAGGTTTGATCGGTTACGGTTCTTTGTTTGTGCAAGTTTTTTCGAATTTCAAGATAATTCTAATTTGCGGCATGTTTACACAAGTTTCGTATAAAAGAGAGGAGAGTTACGAACCCCCAATCACTTTCACATTCAGAAAATTTAGGAAAAGTATTAAGTAGACCTAGTTTAGTCATTGTCCGTTAGTTTTCCTCCCGGTGTTCAATCGTCTGTTTGACCACTCGTCAATTTGAGTTGTTGAACTTTGGTTCAATTACAACAAAAAAAACTCATTGCAAGTGGTCAGGCAGACGGTGAAACATGCGGTTGATTGGATTTCGAGGAAACAAAACGAGAATGAATCGAATTGTTTGTTTGGCTCAGATTTGACCGACACATTTTTATCGATCTGCTTTGACTACTGGCAATATGAGTATTAATAACTTCTTGGAAAAAGACTCATTGCAAGTGGTCAGGCTGATTGAAATGCCAGCTGAACAACATGAAGGCGAAAATAAACATTATGCGGTTAGTTTTTGCATGTTGTTTTGTCTGTAATTATTCATAATTATTCCACATTGTGCACGCTCAAAAAAGCCAAAATCCATTCCAAAATGCTTTCCATGTCGCATGCCATGCCAAAATTTGGGTGGTGGCGTGGTTTTGAATTTTTCTGTAATTGTCTGACGATTGAATTTTGGTTGTTGTTGTTGTTGTTATTTGCACACAGTGGGTTTTTGAGCGTGTGTAATTGGGCTCGTGTACTATTCCGGCCCGCGAAATTCCGGCCCGCGAAATTCCGGCCCGTAGAATTCCGGCCCGCTCATTCCGGCCCGAAGAATTCCGGCCCGGAGAATTTTCGCCAGCAAGAACAATATTAAACCACACGAAGTGATTTTTGGTAAAAAAATTCTTAAGTGATTTTTTATTTTTGTTTAGAACTTGCTTGCAGTGACTTGTTGTAGGTTCTTAATCCTAAGCCAAGCCTTTTTGATAAGGTAAAAGGTTCACAAATCCTGTTCATGATAAAAAAATTTTTAAAAAAATTATTTGTAGTTTCTTTTTTCCAAAAAATTTTATTTTCCAAAAAAGCAAACAGGACGAACATCATTGAAAATACACTGTAACGTGTGAACATCGATATTTTTATTTTATTATTTCATTACCAAAATCACTTCGTGTGGTTTAATATTGGTCGTACTGGCGTTCATACTCAGTAACTCACGTCTTCCAATGAGTCTGCTGCGGAATCGCCACATGAGCAGAGAAAGCGCAAGGAGCAATGCAACGAGCAGCCAAATGCAGAGCATCATCGACGCCTGGCGCACATTACGTCTGCTTCTCGATCTCGTGTGTTTCTTGGTGACACTGACTTTATTTGTCTTACTGTCATTGTTTATCACAATAAACGATCGCTCATTCGCTGGTGATGGATTTGAGTTTGAATTTGAATTCAACACTTGTCGTCGCTGCTGCCGGCGGACTCGTTGCTCGATTTCGAGAATGTTCTGTGTGATCTGTGGGTGGCGCAGTGGCTGGTCAACGTGCTCAGGTGCTGCTGTACTTGACCCATGCCGTTTGGTTGCGTGCAACACCACTGAGCCAGCCCCGTTGTTGCAGTCTTGCGTCAACGGAGACCGATTACAGTTGCCATTATTGGGATTTTCGATTTCACAGTTGCACGGAGGAGACAATGCGGCGAAATCGTCATCACTGAACGGCAACGGCGTCGACGGCGGGAAACAGACCGCACGGGTATCGCGTAACGGGCCGCTCCATAGGTCCCGCTCGAACACGCCACGGCTGCTCGCGGGAAACTCCGCGTGAAACGGGACGACATTCGCGGGTCGATGGTCGTTGTAAAGTCGTGTTTTCTGCTGATTTCCGCAGTGACCATTCGACAATAGTAACGGCTCGTCCATTAACGCCATAATTGGCGCTATTTGTTGCCACCACACTAGTCCCGCGTTGTTATTTTACTTATATGTATGTATGTCCAGTAAACATTTCTAGCTTCACTTTTCCATTAGCGGGGACTAATTGATCTCCATATAGCACGTGTAATCAAACACCCATATGGCAAACTTTGTTTTCTGATTTCGTAAATAATTAAAAGCGCGGAGCAATTTTGAAAGCTGGAATTGTCAAACAAACTGAAAAACTGTTACGAGCGTATTGTATGTTCACGAAAGGCCATCTTCATTAAATTAGACCTACGCAAAAAGCGCGAAGTGACATTCGCAGTATACTTGCACGCGAATAGACAGAAGCCTAGTTGTTAATCAATCAGCAGATACATGTATCAACTTGATATATGACAGTTGATTAGTCTTGTTGCTTTGCGAAGCCTTGAAATCACTGAACGAAGCAGGTGAATACCATGATTAATTAGAAAATCTTGCAAATCAAGTACTTGTAATCCGATATAAAACCTTTTTTTGCTATACTAAAAATATTATGACTGGAACGCTGCGTCTGTTTTGTGTGTTGAAGGCTTCAGCAAAATTAATGAAAATGCAGTCGAATGCAGCGAATTGCAGTGGAGTGAAAGTAAATCAAAACTTTTTTTAGAGAAACAGATACCATGGGGATTAGATAGAAACTAGTGTATATACGGAATGACCGAGTAAACATGGCAGCTTTTTTTCAGGGTGCAAGGAGCGCGCGAAATTTGAATGAAAGCAAAAAGAAGTTCAGAAACGCAACTGTGTGTCAAATTTGACGTGTTTTTTTAACTAATGGATTCTTCGTGCTATTCTATTCATTCTGACTCCATTGCACACATGATTGGTCATTATGTTGGCATTTTTGAAAAAGACAACTCCTGGTCTTCGTCTGATCCCGCCTTGATGGACTGCCTTATTTAGTCGGCCATACTGTAGCTGTATTATCAAATCAGCTGCAAACGTCGCTTCAAAACTAAATAGGATTAAATGGCACAAACTGACATCCATCATTTTAATTTCCAACATGGGAAAAATTTCCATGATTATATAAAGTGTCCGTGCATGACATTAAAAAATTTGATGAAGGTTTACGATGCCATCACAGGCATTGCGTGCATTAAAGACTCGTAAATTCGATTAGTTGTTTTTTTCGACGGTATTCTGTCATAAAAAATTGGCAGGTATCACAGACATCTCAAGCGTAATTGACAAACTAATTGACAGTAGAATTGGAGCAAAACAAGCATTTTATAACTTTTAAAATTGGCCACGCAGCAATTCTCAAGCGGCGTGCGCGCGTAAACACCCGAAATGAACCTGTCCTCTCATTTTGGCTGAAATGGCGCATTTCAACATTGCTCTTTGAGTGCGGCACATCGCTGAACAGCTGTAACAGCCAACATGGCTTTTTGAAGTTCGGAATCTTGTATGTCTCTTTTTGCTGCACGTGTTCAACGACAGAAGAACCAAAACAAAACAAAACAAAAATGTCAAGATGCAGTTGCACGGTATGGTGCATGAGTAACTGTTAAGAAGTAGGAAATAAGCTGAAAGTCAATAATTACTATTTTCAACTTTGGACTTTCACACAGGTTGTTGACAAAAACAGTTCTGGAAATAACAGAATTTACCGTTTGAGGAAAATACCCATCTTCTATTGCGGAAACATCAACTTGTGTGACTTTTAGCATTTTTAATGCGATTTACCAGTTTTTGCAGCTCAGTGTGCTGCCTGTGCTTTATGAAGTCGTGTGTCAAGCGCACTTTTGCGTGCTGCTCAATGATTGGCTGAATTGCAATTGTGGTCGAGTTCAGCTTAGTCGCAGTGTGCAAATTAAAAAAATACTGATCAAAACAATTTTCCAAAAGTCCTCAAAAAAGCTCAGACACAGAATCAAGACGACAGTTTTTCACAATATAAACATTGAAATAACAAATTTGCGCATCTACGATGTGCGATTGGGGTTGGACCAACATGTCAACATATATTTTACATTCGACGCATTGTGACGTTACAGTGTTTTAAAAATATCAGATAATATTTACTGTCAATAAATTTTATTTAATGGCATGTTCGTTACTGACGCAAATGTAATGCCGAAATAAATCAGAAGACAGTGAATTTATTGCATAATTTGGTGTGAATTTGAATGGTTGTAACATTTATCGTAACTGACTGGTAATCAGATTTCACTACACTGGGCTTTTGCTACCAACCTAAAGCGGAATGGTCAGACATATTTGCAAACATGACATAGACATGTGCGACATAAACAACACTTTTGTTTCTGCGGTTTCGCAAAAGTCGAAATCCTATAAATCCCATTTCCTCCATGGCTAGAGTCTCTTTATTAGGACGTATCAGCCCATCCAGCATGTGAGTATCCCATGGTGTTTTCCCTTTTGCTCGGATTTGCGCGTGAACGTGCAAAGAGAATGCAAAAATGTTTATTTGTGTCTGGCGCACATTGAAATTATGCAATGAAATAGCGCATTTCTTTCTGTTTTCTTTCGCATATACATAATGCGCACAAATTACACTCAAATTTCAGGCACGTACAATGTATACCGCTACACCAGCTAATTGCATATGCTTTTTCATCGTTCATTAGCTCTGATCAAAAGAGGCTAGATTCTGTTGAATAGAAAGATACCCAGGTTGTCGAACAGAAATTCAAGCGAACGGGTCGCGTTCACAAAGCGCCGCAACTGGAGAGAAACATTGCGGCACACAACGGGAAAGCACACACCAAACACGTGTAATTCAAGGAAAAACTTTTTGTTTGCCTAAACAAACAAAAAACGCTTATCAGTTATAATTTCTTATTGATCGATTATGCACTTTTGGACGCCAACAATGAGGAAAACAATTGCCAAAACACACCGCATGTCAACAAGCAAGAAAAATCGTTTCACTGTGAGCACGGCAGACATTCGTTGCCACACCTGAAAAAAAAGCTTTCAGCGACATTTCAAATGAAATCCTAATTTTCAAGCAACGTTTTAGCAAAATGATTTGGACGTTTCACAATCGTCTGCTGCTGGTTGCCGGTGTGCACACGTTGTTCGGCGAGGCGGGCCCGTTCTTGGCGAACTCGCTCAACTATTTGCAGCCGTTCATCCTGCCGATGGCGAACGGCTCACTGCAACGGCACTATGCGGTGACGCTCGACGCCACCGGTTGGTATACGCGTAGTGTGCACACGCGCGGGACAAAAATATCCCGCGGCGTGTCCGGTCCCGGAAAATGAATTAATTTTTTTCGGGACATCGCGCGGGACTGGAGACACCGGCAGGGCTACAAGTTCGGACCACATCAACCTGATTCGCAGGCTATTCGTGGCTGTGGTCAACGTTGGCCGCGGCGGACACGGCCGGCAACTTCTTGGGAGCCGCCGTGCTCTGGGTGCTGCTGGAGCGGCTCGGTCGCAAATGGACGGTGATGCTGGTGCGCAACGTGCTCTCGACGGGGGCCTGTGTTCTGCTGGCACTCGCACAGCCGACCGACTCGCTCGAGCTGCTCTTTGCTGCGAGACTCCTGATGGGCTTCTGCTCGGCCTCCTCCAACGCGCTCTACTTGTATCTGGCCGAATGCTCGCCGCACGATGTCAGAGGCCGGTGGCGTGGTCGCACGTTCTTGTGCACGGTTTTCATAGAGAACTACGTGTCCGGTTACGTTGACGAGTGAGAATAGATCTGGTTCGCTGATGTGTGTACTCAGACGAAGATCTAAGCGTATGCCCGGTGAACCCGCCCTGACGAGCCAGGTGGCACCATACAGAAAACTTTGTGCGTTGTTGTTGCTCGAATTTACAGGCTCAATTCAAATGATCCTTGGCCTCGGCAGCGGCCTCTGGGAGTTTTCGTCCACCGTTGTCGCGTTGCCACAATTGTTGGGCACTCAGAAACTCTGGCCGTATTTCATGTTGATCCCCATTCTGCCCAACTTGATTCACACCGCGTTCGCATTCGTGCTTCCGGCGTCACCGAAGTACTTGTACATTTACAAGAAGCAAGAGGCAAAAGCGCGACGTGCCATACAGTTTTACCACGGACCAAAGGCGAATGTAGGTCAGTTTTCCTGACCTGAACTCAGCTGACGTGGACGTAACTCGGTGACAAAACGGGGCTAGTAAACTCGTTTTCTCATAGTGCTGCGCATACGCACGGTTCATACCGGTTCATACCGGTTCATACCGACGTATGCTGACGTGTACACGTCGACGTACGTCAAGAGCGCGGTTTACGGTACGGTACAATGCAGTAACACAAGACGTGTCGTGTAGTTTGAACCGGCAGTGTTCGTTGAGTCATCCCAGGCATAAAGAAGCAAGTGTTCGTGTTGGCCGGATAAACGCAAGTCGAGTTTCACGTTTATATTTTCGAATCATTGAACCAGACACGATTTTGTGCGAATTCAAAACGGAATCAAAATTCACGAAATCGCACCGTCTGTCGTACGCAACGATCGTGCGCACCCGACACCTGCGCATGCCGTTCTTGATTTGCATGGTCGCCCAGTTGAGTGCCACATTCAACGGTCAACAGCTGGCAACACAATACTCAAATGCCATCATCATCATGCTCGGCGTACCACAGCAGTACTCGCTATGGGTTCGTTAATAGGCAGTTAAATTTGTTTTTATCGCTTTGTTTCCTGGTCGCTTCGTTTCAATTACTGTTTTCGTTTTTTTAACACCACTGAGCCAGCCCCGTTGTTGCAGTCTTGCGTCAACGGAGACCGATTACAGTTGCCATTATTGGGATTTTCGATTTCACAGTTGAACGGAGGAGACAATGCGGCGAAATCGTCATCACTGAACGGCAACGGCGTCGACGGCGGGAAACAGACCGCACGGGTATCGCGTAACGGGCCGCTCCATAGGTCCCGCTCGAACACGCCACGGCTGCTCGCGGGAAACTCCGCGTGAAACGGGACGACATTCGCGGGTCGATGGTCGTTGTAAAGTCGTGTTTTCTGCTGATTTCCGCAGTGACCATTCGACAATAGTAACGGCTCGTCCATTAACGCCATAATTGGCGCTATTTGTTGCCACCACACTAGTCCCGCGTTGTTATTTTACTTATATGTATGTATGTCCAGTAAACATTTCTCGCTTCACTTTTCCATTAGCGGGGACTAATTGATCTCCATATAGCACGTGTAATCAAACACCCATATGGCAAACTTTGTTTTCTGATTTCGTAAATAATTAAAAGCGCGGAGCAATTTTGAAAGCTGGAATTGTCAAACAAACTGAAAAACTGTTACGAGCGTATTGTATGTTCACGAAAGGCCATCTTCATTAAATTAGACCTACGCAAAAAGCGCGAAGTGACATTCGCAGTATACTTGCACGCGAATAGACAGAAGCCTAGTTGTTAATCAATCAGCAGATACATGTATCAACTTGATATATGACAGTTGATTAGTCTTGTTGCTTTGCGAAGCCTTGAAATCACTGAACGAAGCAGGTGAATACCATGATTAATTAGAAAATCTTGCAAATCAAGTACTTGTAATCCGATATAAAACCTTTTTTTGCTATACTAAAAATATTATGACTGGAACGCTGCGTCTGTTTTGTGTGTTGAAGGCTTCAGCAAAATTAATGAAAATGCAGTCGAATGCAGCGAATTGCAGTGGAGTGAAAGTAAATCAAAACTTTTTTTAGAGAAACAGATACCATGGGGATTAGATAGAAACTAGTGTATATACGGAATGACCGAGTAAACATGGCAGCTTTTTTTCAGGGTGCAAGGAGCGCGCGAAATTTGAATGAAAGCAAAAAGAAGTTCAGAAACGCAACTGTGTGTCAAATTTGACGTGTTTTTTTAACTAATGGATTCTTCGTGCTATTCTATTCATTCTGACTCCATTGCACACATGATTGGTCATTATGTTGGCATTTTTGAAAAAGACAACTCCTGGTCTTCGTCTGATCCCGCCTTGATGGACTGCCTTATTTAGTCGGCCATACTGTAGCTGTATTATCAAATCAGCTGCAAACGTCGCTTCAAAACTAAATAGGATTAAATGGCACAAACTGACATCCATCATTTTAATTTCCAACATGGGAAAAATTTCCATGATTATATAAAGTGTCCGTGCATGACATTAAAAAATTTGATGAAGGTTTACGATGCCATCACAGGCATTGCGTGCATTAAAGACTCGTAAATTCGATTAGTTGTTTTTTTCGACGGTATTCTGTCATAAAAAATTGGCAGGTATCACAGACATCTCAAGCGTAATTGACAAACTAATTGACAGTAGAATTGGAGCAAAACAAGCATTTTATAACTTTTAAAATTGGCCACGCAGCAATTCTCAAGCGGCGTGCGCGCGTAAACACCCGAAATGAACCTGTCCTCTCATTTTGGCTGAAATGGCGCATTTCAACATTGCTCTTTGAGTGCGGCACATCGCTGAACAGCTGTAACAGCCAACATGGCTTTTTGAAGTTCGGAATCTTGTATGTCTCTTTTTGCTGCACGTGTTCAACGACAGAAGAACCAAAACAAAACAAAACAAAAATGTCAAGATGCAGTTGCACGGTATGGTGCATGAGTAACTGTTAAGAAGTAGGAAATAAGCTGAAAGTCAATAATTACTATTTTCAACTTTGGACTTTCACACAGGTTGTTGACAAAAACAGTTCTGGAAATAACAGAATTTACCGTTTGAGGAAAATACCCATCTTCTATTGCGGAAACATCAACTTGTGTGACTTTTAGCATTTTTAATGCGATTTACCAGTTTTTGCAGCTCAGTGTGCTGCCTGTGCTTTATGAAGTCGTGTCAAGCGCACTTTTGCGTGCTGCTCAATGATTGGCTGAATTGCAATTGTGGTCGAGTTCAAGTTAGTCGCAGTGTGCAAATTAAAAAATACTGATCAAAAACAATTTTCCAAAAGTCCTCAAAAAGCTCAGACACAGAATCAAGACGACAGTTTTTCACAATATAAACATTGAAATAACAAATTTGCGCATCTACGATGTGCGATTGGGGTTGGACCAACATGTCAACATATATTTTACATTCGACGCATTGTGACGTTACAGTGTTTTAAAAATATCAGGTAATACTTACTGTCAATAAATTTTATTTAATGGCATGTTCGTTACTCGACGCAAAATGTACTGCCGAAATAAATCAGAAGACAGTGAATTTATTGCATAATTTGGTGTGAATTTGAATGGTTGTAACATTTATCGTAACTGACTGGTAATCAGATTTCACTACACTGGGCTTTTGGCTACCAACCTAAAGCGGAATGGTCAGACATATTTTCAAACATGACATAGACACTGTGCGACATAAACAACACTTTTGTTTCTGCGGTTTCGCAAAAGTCGAAATCCTATAAATCCCATTTCCTCCATGGCTAGAGTCTCTTTATTAGACGTATCAGCCCATCCAGCATGTGAGTATCCCATGGTGTTTTCCTTTTGCTCGGATTTGCGCGTGAACGTGCAAGAAATGCAAAAATGTTTATTTGTGTCTGGCGCACATTGAAATTATGCAATGAAATAGCGCATTTCTTTCTGTTTTCTTTCGCATATACATAATGCGCACAAATTACACTCAAATTTCAGACACGTACAATGTATACCGCTACACCAGCTAATTGCATATGCTTTTTCATCGTTCATTAGCTCTTGATCAAAAGAGGCTAGATTCTGTTGAATAGAAAGATACCCAGGTTGTCGAACAGAAATTCAAGCGAACGGGTCGCGTTCACAAAGCGCCGCAACTGGAGAGAAACGTTGCGGCACACAACGGGAAAGCACACACCAAACACGTGTAATTAAAGAAAAACTTGTGTTTGCCTAAACAAACAAAAAAACGCTTATCAGTTATAATTTCTCTTATTGATCGATTATGCACTTTTGACGCCAACAATGAGGAAAACAATTGCCAAAACACACCGCATGTCAACAAGCAAGAAAAATCGTTTCACTGTGAGCACGGCAGACATTCGTTGCCACACCTGAAAAAAAGCTTTCAGCGACATTTCAAATGAAATCCTAATTTTCAAGCAACGTTTTAGCAAAATGATTTGGACGTTTCACAATCGTCTGCTGCTGGTTGCCGGTGCGCACACGTTGTTCGGCGAGGCGGCCCGTTCTTTGGCGAACTCGCTCAACTATTTGCAGCCGTTCATCCTGCCGATGGCGAACGGCTCACTGCAACGGCACTATGCGGTGACGCTCGACGCCACCGGTTGGTATACGCGTAGTGCGCACACGCGCGGGATTAAAAATATCCTGCGGTGTCCGTCCCGGAAATGACCACTTTTTCTGACATCGCGCGGGACTGGAGACACCGGCATAAGTTCGGACCACATCAACCTGATTCGCAGGCTATTCGTGGCTGTGGTCAACGTTGGCCGCGGTATGACAATGGCCGGCAACTTCTTGGGAGCCGCCGTGCTCTGTGCTGCTGGAGCGGCCTGGTCGCAAATGGACGGTGATGCTGGTGCGCAACGCGTTCTCGACGGGGGCCTGTGTTCGATACTGGCACCCCCGCACAGCCGACCGACTCGCTCGAGCTGCTCTTTGCTGCGAGACTCCTGATGGGCTTCGCTCGGCCTCCTCCAACGCGCTCTACTTGTATCTGGCCGAATGCTCGCCGCACGATGTCAGAGGCCGGTGGCGTGGTCGCACGTTCTTGTGCACGGTTTTCATAGAGAACTACGTGTCTGGTTACGTAGACGAGTGAGAATAGATCTGGTTCGCTGATGTGTGTACTCAGACGAAGATCTCTGCCCATGCCTGGTGAACCTGCCCTGACGAGCCAGGTGGCACCATACAGAAAACTTTGTGCGTTGTTGTTGCTCGAATTTGCAGGCTCAATTCAAAATGATCCCAAGCCTCGGCAGCGGCCTTCTTGGCTCTGGCGTCCACCGTTGTCGCGTTGCCACAATTGTTGGGCACTCAGAAACTCTGGCCGTATTTCATGTTGATCCCCATTCTGCCCAACTTGATTCACACCGCGTTCGCATTCGTGCTTCCGGCGTCACCGAAGTACTTGTACATTTACAAGAAGCAAGAGGCAAAAGCGCGACGTGCCATACAGTTTTACCACGGACCAAAGGCGAATGTAGGTCAGTTTTCCTGACCTGAACTCAGCTGACGTGGACGTAACTCGGTGACAAAACGGGGCTAGTAAACTCGTTTTCTCATAGTGCTGCGCATACGCACGGTTCATACCGGTTCATACCGGTTCATACCGACGTATGCTGACGTGTACACGTCGACGTACGTCAAGAGCGCGGTTTACGGTACGGTACAATGCAGTAACACAAGACGTGTCGTGTAGTTTGAACCGGCAGTGTTCGTTGAGTCATCCCAGGCATAAAGAAGCAAGTGTTCGTGTTGGCCGGATAAACGCAAGTCGAGTTTCACGTTTATATTTTCGAATCATTGAACCAGACACGATTTTGTGCGAATTCAAAACGGAATCAAAATTCACGAAATCGCACCGTCTGTCGTACGCAACGATCGTGCGCACCCGACACCTGCGCATGCCGTTCTTGATTTGCATGGTCGCCCAGTTGAGTGCCACATTCAACGGTCAACAGCTGGCAACACAATACTCAAATGCCATCATCATCATGCTCGGCGTACCACAGCAGTACTCGCTATGGGTTCGTTAATAGGCAGTTAAATTTGTTTTTATCGCTTTGTTTCCTGGTCGCTT
>JASANC010000367.1:0-16189 GCA_030248135.1 Theristus sp. LFF4_11 | reverse complement strand
GAAAAACAAAAAGGTTTGCTGACAGTCGATTATCATCATCATAATCCGCTTAGCAATAGCAGCGGTGACCTTTCTTTCAGAAGGGATAAATCGAAACGTTTTTGAAAACCTTTCATCTTTGAGTTTAGTTTGAAAACATGTGATTGAGTTTTGTGCTCATGAAATTTAAAACGAATAAAAATCGGTTTTTCAGGCGATCTGATCAAAAATACGTTTTTTTTTCGAAATTCGAAACTTTCGAAATACAGCAGCTTAGGCTAGGCTTAGGCTTAGGCTTAGGCTTAGGCTTAGGCTTAGGCGGCTTAGGCTTAGGCTTAGGCTTAGGCTTAGGCTTAGGCTTAGGCTTAGGCTTAGGCTTGTGGATGCCCCAAAGTCACGTACCCCCCGCGGCTCCCCCCAGTACCGAAGGCGAAACAAATTTTCGAGGGGGGGGTGTCGTCACGTGGGGGGGGTGCCGAAAATTTTTAGTGGGGGTGTCAGTCATGTGGTGTACCCCAGGCGTGGGCCATTGAAGTGCAATGTTGTAGAAAATTTCTGATTTTTACACCCATGAGATTTTTTCGCTTAAATTTTTGAAGGAAAAACGCTAAATTTTGCTGCAAAATCTTTGAAATTACAGAAGAATGTCAAGTTACCATAGCCAATCAACGTAGCGGAACGGACCTGACTGACTTACACAGTTACGATCTTAGTATTATAGATTATAGATATTATGGACTTTAAAGACAAAAAATCCTGATTTTTGTGCAAAAATTCATGATTTTGAATTTTTAGTCCGAGAAAATTTTGGGGGGTGTCACTGTTACTTAGGTCGTGGGGGGTAGGTGGGGTGTTCATCAAATTTCGAGAGGGGGGTGTGTGGATGCTCAGTGTCAGGTTTTGGAGGGTGGGTGTCGCGTATTCCACCAGGAGGTCTCGGGTGCTCTGAAGAGTGTACCCCCACCCCTCGTCTTCGGTGCCCCCAAAATTTTCAACTATCTATCTATCTGAAAAATTTGCTCCAGCTATATATCGGCCCCCCAACCCCCGGCTCTGGAACAACTATTCTCCGGACCACCCAATCAAGAACTTTTGCTCAAAAATCATGATTTTTGTCTCTAAAAGATCTCAATATAATACATACCTGAGACAACGGGTCCAAGTGGGAAACGCTGGGTTTGCGGAAATGCGGACTCCTTGTTGTTTCTGATCACTTGAAAATGGTTGAGAAATTTTTCTGTATCAAAGAAAAGATTTTCGAATATTCAGTTTTCAACAGATTGCTTCTAAACTCCTTGACTGACCTGGAACATACCGTTTTTTGATTCAAGTGAGTTCCAGATTGGAATTACACGCACGCTCCAAAATTGTTTTCGCACGTGAGTTTTGGCTCGGGGAACAAAAAGCTTGAATGGGTGACCTCTCGTATTTTTTCCACTATCTGCTAGAACGAAAAAGTCACTGTGGTCTGGAAAGTAGCACAGTTTGTTGATGATCTTAAAAATGAAAATTAGATCATTAAAATGTGCGCAGGACAATAAAGGGAGTTAGTTTCAAATCTGTCAAACGATCGGAGTAAGATTTATCAAAATCCATACCAGGCAAGTACCTGGTAAAAGATCTCTGCACGGATTCCAGCAGTTTGTCTCCGCCAGACAAAATTTCATGGGGGGTGTGGGGGGGGGGTGACGGCCAAATTTTCGAGGGGGGTCTGATGGGGGGGGGGGGGTGCCCGGTTTTAGGGGGGGTGGCACGGTGCCCCCCCCCCCCCCCCCCCGACGGTCTCTGGTGCTCTGGAGGTGTACCTCCCCCCCCCTTCGCCCACGGTACTGCACCCCACCCATGATATTTTTTCGCTTAAATTTTGAAGGAAAAACGTAAAATTTTGCTGCAAAATCTTTGAAATTACACTGCAGAATATCAAGTTATCATGTATTCAGCTTATATTATAGACTTTAGAGACAAAAATCATGATTTTTGAGCAAAAGTTCTTGATTTTTGGGTGGTCCGAGAATAGTTGTTCCAGAGCCGGGGGGTTGGGGGGGCCGATATATATAGCTGGAGCAAATTTTTCAGATAGATAGATAGCTGGAAAATTTTGGGGGGGCAGTACCGAAGACGAGGGGGGTGGGGGGGTACACTCCCCAGAGCACCCGAGACCTCCGCGTGGGGGGGTGGGGGGGGTCACGCGACACCCACCCTCCAAAACCTGACACTGGAGCATCCACACACCCCCCCCCTCGAAATTTGATGAACACCCCACCCACCCCCCCTACTTGGACCTAAGTAACAGTGACACCCCCCAAAAATTTTCTCGGACCACCCAAAAATCATGAATTTTTGCACAAAAATCATGATTTTTTGTCTTTAAAGTCCATAATATCTATAATCTATAATACTAAGATAGTAACTGTGTAAGTCAGGTCAGGTCCGTTCCGCTACGTTGATTGGCTATGGTAACTTGACATTCTTCTTTGTAATTTCAAAGATTTTGCAGCAAAATTTAGCGTTTTTCCTTCAAAATTTAAGCGAAAAAATCTCATGGGTGGGGTGGGGGTGTGCACCCCCCAGAAATTTTTCTACAATATTGCACCCCCCCAATGGCCCACGCCTGGGGGGTGTCACTGTACCATGACTGACACCCCCACTAAAAAATTTTCGGCACCCCCCCCCCCCCCACGTGACGCCCCCCCCCCCCCTCGAAAATTTGCTTTCGCCTTCGGTACTGGGGGGGAGCCGCGGGGGGGGGGGCATGTGACTTTGGGGCATCCACAAGCCTAAGCCTAAGCCTAAGCCTAAGCCTAAGCCTAAGCCTAAGCCTAAGCCTAAGCCGCCTAAGCCTAAGCCTAAGCCTAAGCCTAAGCCTAAGCCTACGCCTAAGCTGCTGTATTTCGAAAGTTTCGAATTTCGAAAAAAAAACGTATTTTTGATCAGATCGCCTGAAAAACCGATTTTTATTCGTTTCTTGTGCCTTCACAGAGCACAAAACTCAATCATGATGTTTTCAAACTCAAACTCAAAGATGAAAGGTTTTCAAAAAACGTTTCAGATTATCCCTCTGAAAGAAAGGTCACCGCTGCTATTGCTAAGGATTATGATGATGATAATCGAATCGTCAGCAAACCTTTTTGTTTTTCTGTTTCCTTTCAGTTTATTCACTGTCAAGTTTGTAAGTCTGATTGGAAAACGTGCCAACTGACGGAGCGCGCGTCACGGTAGTTTCCAAACCGAAAAGCGTTTTTGCACATTGTTTTTCATTTGTGAGTTATGCGCTTAGATAATTGTGGCTTGTGCTTTCAGAGCTGTTTTCAAGAACATCGATCATCGACACTTGTCACACACGGCATGACACAGATGCCCAGATACCGACGACTTCCAGTCTGGTTAGTCTAAGCTGTCAGTGTCTTCCAACAGCCTGGTATATTCGTTTGCCGGTGGCTGCCAGTTGACTTGAAAATTTTTGTGTCTCCACTTTATGACTTCTGAAACTACAGTTCTCATTTTTGTCGAATGTCAATGCATATAATGTCACAACAGGCGACAATGCAGGCAAAAATTGACACAAATTGACTCGAAATCAATGCAGAAATTGAAGGGATTTTCTTTTGCATTCTGGATACGCCAGATACGACCACACCATAGGTTGAACTAATGACGAATAATGATGTTTTTACGGCACAAATCAAAACGAACGAAAAAGAATGAAAAGAGTGTCCGCTGATTTGTGACAAAAACTTCGAAGAGATATGTTCATTCATACGAACACTTTCATTGCCATTCGCGCTAAAATAAATGAACTGCCGCAAAAAGAAACGAAACACAGATACACCCCCACCACACATACACTGTAAGTATGTGAGATTCTTTGTCTCAAATTTCGTGTTTGGTGGTGTTTCCCAGAACAGGTCAGAAATTGCGTATCATATTTTTTACCGCAAATGGCACAATAATCGGCGCTACTAAAATGGCTTCTAAAATTTCGTTCACGTGTCATCAAGAACGCATTTTCGTAGCCGTTTTCAAGCGGGCACTCTGTATATGTTACAGTCAGCATGAATAACTCCGTTCATCAACCATAGGGTTTTCATTGTGTTTCGTTGTTACTGTAAATCCAACCAAGCTGAAGCTCGTTTGTAATCAAACAAAAGTGCTTTCCATTGTAAAAGCAACGAATCAGATATTCGGCAGCTCCAGGTGTTCCCATGATTTTGTAGTTTTCAGCGTAAACAGCGGCATAATGTCGTAAAATCGTGGTCATCATCGCATTCTGTCGAAAATCGCTCCGAGTATGATGCCGAGCACGATGCACGCAGCGCCAACGAACAGCACAATGGACAGCCAGATCCAGACGTTGCCGACCCAGCTGCACTCGTCCTCTTTACTGACGGATCGTAGTTGATAGAAGTTCACTTGGTCGATCAGTGTGTCGGCGAGCATGGACAGTTTGTGACAGCTGACTGGCTGCTTCATGATGCGACAGCGACCACCGCCCGTAGCGGCCATGTTCTCGGTCACACCGTGGTGGTACACCTGCGCAGCAAAGCATAACGGTACAGTGTAAGTGACAGTGTTCGATAGTGAGCCATCAATGAAAACAAAGCGACTGACGTCGACAGTGGCGGCACCGATGGACACCGAGCGCAGCAACAACGGAAACACAGCCGGCGGCGTAATGGTGGCTGGCCTGCTGCTGACAGACGCACCCTGCTGACAGCCGATCACTCGTCGCTCCTGTGCTAGGCTCACAGTAATCTGCACTAATTTGCGGCGATTTCAAGTTAGATCCTTTAGCAAGAAACCACGGCTAACGGTGTATTCTGGTGAACTAAGCGGCTGATGTCAATAACTGCATCATGAACTGTTAACGCCGCCGTGCCTCTATTGTACATGTGTGTCGCTTTTAGCAGTCGCCGTCGATTATGCCGCCGAGACTTGACAATGACCGTTAAAACACTGTGAAGTTCTTTTATCTGCACCTGCAGAGCAGTGATCATGTGGTTCTAAATTTCTAAATCGATTTCAAACTTTGAAGAAAACAGCAAATCTGGCAGCATGCTCCACTTCTGATTAGTTTCATAATTTCAGGAACATGCACAATGCTTTGGCTGTGATGAACATGTGTGGTGACTCTGCGGTCAGGTTAGGCCACCAGTACGTCGACGGGGAAAAATTTAGAATGTAACCATCAGAAAGCGAGTGAAACAGAGAAATTATGTGTGGCAGCGGAAGTGCGTACGCACGACACAAGCAAGGTGTACATGGCACACATAAAAAGTCGCGGTCAGAGCGTTTCACTGAAAGGCCAGTGTTGCACCTCCTTGAGCAGTCATTTTGAACACGCACGGTTCGTGTGTGCCAATGCCAATAAAAGCGACACAGTGACCGTCAACTCGATTTACGCAATCTTGTGCCGCATACAGCGAGCAGCCTTATCTGTTATCCGGTGTGTGTGCCAGCCAGCGAACCAGATTTGCACTGAGAGGCAGCCTGTGGAAAGTGCGGTCAGGCAAGTTTAGCACACACACGGCGATCGCATTAGCGCGCACTGTTTTCCAGACGGTATTGGCCCATGATAGCGCTGTAATGCGCGCCGGGTCTGTGTCGCCCGAGGCTTCACATTCGATTCTAACTGAAAATTTTCGTGTACTTTGCGAGGAAGCAGGACACGCTTGCGACAAACACGCGTTTTCGGGTGCAAACGCAACGCGCACGCAGACACAGCAAAATCAACTTTGTGGCTTGAAATGAGCTGAGCTGAGCGGAGGAGCCAATGGAGATATTACAAATATGAGCGGTTCGTGACAAAACTGCGTGTGCGCATGAATGTGCTCGCGCATTTTCTCTCACTCTCTTATTCGCATTCTTTTCTTTCGCGGCTTTTTGGCGGCCGCACGCCACACGCATTATGCATGGTGCACGTGCGCAGCGGCGTTTTAATAGAATTCGCGAGATACAACAAGCAGACTGCAGGCGTCATGGCGGCCATGCGCGCGCGATAACAAGCAAACGGCATGCAGACGAACGAAACACAACACGATCGCACAAGTGCATCTGCCTCGACAAACACACGCCACCGCCGAGATATCCGATAGAGACGTGCGCCACAGCAGCTGGTGCCACTGTGAGAGCGCCTTTTTTCGCTCTTCTTCAGAATATATATCTCTGCATGCAAAACAAACAAACATAAACGCATCTATGGGTGTAGTTTTAGTTTTGTTTTTGATTAATACGCTTCAGAAGGGTGCATGCCGGATTGTGTGCCGCGAGCGCCAACGCACCCGGCCAATATGGCGCGCCATCTGCGCTCACGCGTCATGCCATGCCCAGTGCGCCACTACACTCAAATGCACCGACACTCTGTTCGCTATTATCGGAATTTCGTGTCTCTCGTTTTATCCGCGCGACGTTTTTATTAGACTGCACCGTAAAAAACGGTTTTTTTCGCAGGAAAACAAAAAAGTGCACCAAAGAAATTGGTAGTTGCAGTTGACGGAACGGCGTGGAGAAACTAGGCGCAACAAAAAATGCAGTCACAGGCGTGTGGAGCTGTGGGTGTGACGGCAACGGACGCAGGCGCGACTAATTGGGTACTAAAACTAAATGACTGGCTAGCCGGAGAACTGGGTGACTGCATAAAGTGGACTATCCATAAATTGCTGGATGCTGAAAGCCATGGTTGGCGCCATTGGTACCTGGCCATTCTTTATGTCTCCATGTGTATCATGGCTAATTTGTACATACAATACTGTGGGTAAATATAAATTTACAGCTACTCATACTCATCATAACAGCTAGACTGCGAATAAATTTTTGTGCTCATTATCGTCGTTTTATATTTGGCATGCATTGCAAAACAATGCTGATAGTGAAATTGAATCATGATAAACAGAACCTTTTTACGTTAATAATCAACTCAGTAGTGATCGTTTGCACCGCTCTCAGCCCGAGCAGATACTTCAAGACAGAAGAAAGGTGTTATTGAATTGCCTTTGTCGTCGTTGCAATGGCCACCGAGCAGTGCGCGTGCGTTCAATGTTCAAGCGATGACAGGACAGATGGCAGAGAGCGACACTTCAATGGGGAGGTAACGAGCGAACCCAGCGCGTATGCATGTTTAGATGCGCGTCGCGTTTTGCGTTTACATTTCAATCGTATTCGTAGTGGTGCGTGTGCCAGCAATGCAGCCACACATTCGTACACTTTTCGATGTGACGGGAAACGCAGACGAGTGCCCATCAATCAAACTGAACGTGTAGCACGCGCACACACCCTCGGCGTCGCCAATGTAATTCTGCACGCGCATAAAAATGAGCGCAAAAAATCATCATGGCACACAGGCGGAGGGCAGGTTGATTAGCTTTTTTTGTGCGGATTGAAAGCCATATACACGGCGGAATGCTCTTCTATTTCACGAAACTTACGACTTTTGATATGGCGACTTATCACGAGAACAGGCGCCTTATATTGCATTCAGAAAAGGGACACTTACGAAACTATGCATTTCCGATTCAGATGAGAACGTTCGTGTCGCAAAAAAACTGCACTTTGTCACCGATTACAAAAAACACGCCGTAACGTTGCTGAGTTTGCTGCGCGTGTGCGCGTGCTTCAAAGTGCCCGTCGCATGATAACTCCGCTGGCACAGTGGCGTGCTGCTTTCAGCGCGCAGTCTCACGGGAGCGTCCGCACAAGACGCACGCAAAACTAGGCCAACAGTTGCATGATTATGGTGATTTGACAGCAATCAGCAATCAAGCACAACAATACATGCACTGTATCTGCGACCGACACTCTTACTCTTGACAGATCATGCAAACTGAAAATCATACAAAAAATTGCTCGGAATTTCATGTGCATTGTTCAAAGTCCCAAAGGTAAACTCTCTTATGTGGCCCTGATTACCGCTGCACACGACTTCTTTGAAAAATTGCGAGCCTGAATTTGGCATATTGGATTAGATTTAAATATAATAATCATACAAACAAGAATGGCGCAAATTTTTGAAGAATCCAAATGTTGTGCCGTGGAGGTGGAATAAACAACAACACATCCAATCATGTCATAAATATCTAGATATGTCGCAGATTGCAGAAAACATGTTCCGGCCACCGTGATAAATTGGACAATCGTTGTCCATTAGTTTTTCCATTTGCGCCACGCCACACGAACGTGAATAACAGAACAAAACAATTCAAAGTTGTCTGGACTATTTTGCATGGAAAACTGAAACAAGTGACCCAAAAGTAATAAATCACGATCACGCCAGTCTTTGTTCCTTTACTCTCCTTATTTGATACGGCAGAAAAAAATCTTTATTTCAACTAACAGTCAGAATCTTTAACAGCAAAATTTCCAGCAAAGGCAGGCACATGAAAGATTACAGCTTTTTCAGTAGTTTGTTCACAAAAATAATTTTTTAACAGTTTTAGTTTTAATTTAAGTTACGTACACTGTAGTTAAAATAGTTTAAACACAAGTTTGATAGTTCTTGGTGGTAAACAATAAAAATCTGATGCAAAGACAGACAGCACAGTTAGAATACAGCAAATCACTGACTTGCTCAGTTGTTGTAAGCATGCACGCGACGTGACTGCACAAGGTGTGCCATTTGAGAGTGGCGTTCGTCACGCAGCGGATACGTCACACTAAAATGTTGGCAATTTTGGATTAAAATAAAACTGAGCGTTGTAAACTGTGAAACACCAGCATAACAACAAGTACATGCAGACACCACCCGAACTAGTTGAAGCAAACCGAGCAAAGAATGAAAAGACCAGATTGAAAACAACACTGCCTAGGTCAGTGGTGTCCGTCAGACACGAGTGAACCGGTGCTGCGTCGCTGGTGCCCTTTGCTCAAGGTCGTCGTCGCCACCGCACTGCCCCCTTGGTCACCTGCCACTGTGCTGGCCGCTGGTGATGAGCGACCTTCGTACATCCACCACGACTCTGGTCGGTGCTCAAGCTTCTTTCGTCTACAAAGCTCCCGGGAAAGTTCACTTGGGGGAGTAAATGATCCCGATATAGCATGAACAAGCAACACTCTGGCGATAAAAAAACATAATCCACAACACAACTTTAGCGTGACCATAACACACAGCGTGCGTATAAAACCCCAGAAACAAACAATGAAGCAGCGACGGACACAAACTTGCACAAAGTGAGTGATGCTAATGCAGTGATTTGGGTGCAGCCAACACAGACTCACTGTTTCACTTTGTTCCAACAGACGAGCAACGTCACGAGCAACGCCACAACCAGCGCAGCCATCACGATCGCCAAAATCAGGAAAATCATTGGCAGAACTGCAAAGTGTGCAATACGGAATGAGGTGCAACAAAAAGTGTGTTCTGTAAAAGACGGTGCAAGTGAAATGATGCCACTTTGAACATACTGTCCGTGCAGGTGGCCCCGCGGAACATCCACGTACAACTGAAACAGAGGGCTGATCGCTACTGTTGACAGCAACAGCATTCAAATGAAACTGCGTGGCTTACTCGCAAGTGAAATGTTCGCCATAGGCAGCACAAACACCACCGTTTTGACAAGGCTGACTTTCGCAGGATAAACTGGGCAAACCTGAACGAAAAAACTGTGGATAAATAAACAAAAATACTGCAAATGTACGAAAGAAAAGACACGAACAAGTGCCATCGCGGTACACAAATCCATTGGTGCAGTTGCACTGGTATCCGCCGATGATGTTGTTGATGCAGACACCGTGGATGCCACAAATCGTGTGGTTGTGCAGGCACTCGTCAATATCTAGCTCAGATTTTCCCACAGATTAAACATTATAATTATGAAATATAAATCACCAAATTCAAGTTCTCTCTCTGATTCGTCCAGCCGACATAGGTCAGTAAACCAGCTTAATATTGTTGGCACAGTGTGCGCTGCCTGACCAGTGCAGTCGTCAATGATTCCTTGGCCCCGATTAGCGGTCTTTTGCGCTTCAAAGCCCCCGCTGCAACGACATTCGTAACGTGCATCGGTCATGTTCGACACCAATGTGCATGTCGTCCACGGAAGACACAAACCGGGCAGGGCGCAGTAATCCGATGGCGACGTCCTGTTGTCCACCTGCAAGAAACCTGCTCAACTCTGCTGACTGTGCAATGTTTAGCCGTTGAAACCCAATATCGTTGGCATAGAAAAAATATTAGTCGATGAGCAGCCGAGTGCAATCAATTACAAGCAATCAGCACGTCTCATATAGATTGAATAATTTGCAATTGTGAAATGACAAAGCATTATTCGGTGACCTCCATAAGAACGCTGCTGTTAGTGGAGAAGCAGTGATCGCCACATTGTTGCAGTTGTTGTTGCAAGCTCTGTTCAATGTGCGCCACGTCGAGTGTGCCGTTGGAGACGAGCACAAGCTGCACCTTCAGGCTGCCCTTGTACACGTCGACAACCTGCACCTCCGCGCCACTGCCATTCAGCCAAGACACCAGCTACACAACGTACTAAATTTGTTAGTTCTGCTTGGAAATGACATTCGGACGCTCTGGCTTGCGAAACTGATTTCAGATATAGACGTTAGCAAACAACTGATGTCAATACAGAGCGCACCGTTGCGAGCAGCATGTTTTCGAGGTGTGTGAACTCCTCGGACGACGGATCATTGTAGACATCCTGGTATTCCATGTCGTCAAATGTCAAATTCATTTTAATGAAGTTGGCCGCTAAAATAAAACTATTGACACTGAATTAAGAAATAAAAGTCTAGTGTTTTCTGACCTACTTAGTTTAGTGTCACGCTTATAAAAAATGTCCCCACGTATCCTGAGGTCCCGCCGCATTTCCCGCGCAGTGTCCGCGTATCGCGTCGTGGCCTGTCCCGGAAAAACAATGCTCATAATGCCGAGTAACTAACCGGTGACTGTTGTCAATGTTGTGGTAACATTTTCGAACCTATTTTTTAGCAGTTTTAGCCTTTTCTGTTATTCTCGGGACAAGCGGACAGGACACAACGCGGGACATGCAGCAGGACACGGGAAACAAGTTGTGGGATAAAATTCAACAGCAGACAAGAAGGACGTGTTCGTCGGTGCAGTAACCAAACCAACCAAGTTGGCAGTGGTTGTCGAGCGCATGACGCACATAGCCAACGGGGCACGTGCATCTGAACGAGCCATATGTGTTCACACAACGGTACAGCTCCCCACTGGGACACTGCAGCGGGTGTTCCGTGATCCGATTCAACACGCTGCACTCGTCAATGTCTGCTGATTTGATTTTCACAAAAATGAGCAAATGCACGTTACAGGAAATTGACAAAAAAGGTGAAAAAATTTGTCGATATCGAAACATTCAAAAAACTCCTCGACCGACCGTCGGTGCATCGTTCGCCGGTGAATCCGACGGTGCAGTTGCACTTGAACGAATGCTGATTGCTGTAGCAGGTGCCACCGTTTTCGCATGGGTTGGGTTGGCAGTATGCTGAGAACAAATGCAATGTACAACACCTGTTTGTGAATCGACTAAAAATCAAGATGCTAGATACGAGAGAAAACATTCATGGCAAAAAACTGATTTTCAGTACAGTGACAGTGCGTTTTGTTGAGCAGGAAATAATCGTTGGCGGTGTCGCAGACGCATTCGAAGTCGGTGCCGTTGGCCGTGACGTTGCACGAGAGCGCGTTCACGCACGCACTGGGCAAGCACGGGTCTGCGGTGATGGTGCAAATGCAAGTTCTCAGCAGTAAATTCTTGTCAAGAGGCTATAGCAGCATTTGTATAGAGCTGCAGCAATGCAGCAGGCGCAAGCAAGCTGCTGTCAAAGAGGACTGTGAACGAGCATGCGGAATGAAGCTGCTTGTGGAAGTACAATAGCTTCAATGTCCTCATTCGTCATTGTCGTAACGTTTCAATGAATCAATTGTTGAACCATGTGTGTTGCGACTGATGAACAGCATGTCAGTGTTCAGTGCAACCTACGTCTGCATTGGCCGTCATCATCAATGTATTCGTCGTCACACGGACATGACGCCTGGCAGTTGTTCAGAATGCTGCATGTGCTGTTCGGTCGACAAGTGAACCCTTCGCATGGGTCTGTGCAACATGTTTTTCGTGAACAATGCGATTCTATACTTACGGAACAACTAAAATTCTTGCTGTTTCAAAAAAATAGCACCACAGTTTCATAGCTGACCGCAACATTTCGCTTCTTGACCAGCATAGACGCATTGGCAGTCGCTGTTGTTTGACACTGGCGCGGCTGTTGTGTTTGCTGACAATGCCGTGTGGGACGGCACACAGCGGTCTGTGCGAAATGCACGAAAACTGAACTTTCGTTGGGAATATTGTTGTGATCATAAAGATAAACGTCGAACTTGCAGCTTCTATCGCAATAAATCCGCAGCGTTCAATTACTAGCCACACGAAAAATGATTTAGAACAGTGCATTTTTGGATGGTTTCGAGATAAGAAACAGGTCAAAAACAGCGGAAAAAGTTGAAAAAAGCAAATCAGAAATAAGCATTGGATTTCATGGTCTCGATATTTTTACGGTTTATTGACTGTAAATAGACATCGACACAAGGCACGAGCATACGACATGAAACACGCAATCTTGTTCTGGTGTGCGTGGTCCGGCTCACCTGAAAGTGTCGTAGCCGTGCTGCCTTCAGTTGTGTTCACTTTTGACGGCAATGTCACTGAAAAGAAGTGTGGTCTTTTCCAACTGCACATTCAAAACAATTAAAAAACAAAAAAACTGAAAACAACCGAAGCGAACCTGAAGTAAACGAGCCAGTGTGCTTTGCGTGTGTCGTGGTGTTGTCGTCAGTGAGATTGTTAGTGGTGTTGCAAGCTTCATGGCAGCCAACACCTACAAGTGTAAGGTTTGCGGTAACGCGTACAAGCGTGTCAACTTCGCATACAACAACCAATGCAACTGAAAAATACACACAGTCACAAAAATCAGAAAAGCAACATTTCAAAGTCAAACGTTGATTTCAAGGTCACTTACGGTAAGCCAGTGCCGTGCACAGTAGCAAAACTTTCAGCTCACAGCTCATCTTTTTTCACTGATCAACACGATATGGCTTCGTGGTGGCAAAAATTTTGTTCGGCGGATTTTTTCAAGAATGAACGCGAAAGTGCCGAATGAAGAGAAAATTTGCTAGTGGCAGAGCAGTGTGGAAAAGTTGACAAGACGGCGACCGCAAACAGTGTCGATTACATGAATGCTTGTTGTATCAACAGACGAGTCATGTCAGAGATCAATGGCTTCCACAATGCTTGCGAATGTTTGCTTCGTCGCGAAATCAAACCGTTGCTTGTTTGCTTATGTGCCGCATAACAAACATTTGCCGTGTCTTTTGTCGTGCTTTCAAGCAGTGAAACCGTTACGAAATACAGTATTTTTTACAAACGGGCCTCAAGTTGAATGAAAACGGACAGTTTGTAACAATGTTCTGACTGATCACGAGTGGAGCAAGATTGCGAAATGAACATGTTGCAGAATAGTGGGTGTGCGAGCTGAACAGTTTTAGACGACCAAGTGGATTGTGAGCACTGGCAGAACAGTCGAAGCAGCCTCTCAATCAGCGTCTCGTTTGCGACGTCGCATGTGACGCACGTGGTCGGAGTCCTCAGACTCGCCCCACTCCACCGATGGCAAATCCTCTTCATACACGCAGATTGTGGGACACCAGTCCAGCTGAGTGATGAAATGTGAATTGACATGGCCGTCTGTGCACTGTCAATTGACACTGTAAATCAACCAGTCAGGCACCAGTGATGTGGACAGTTTGAGTTGTTAACTGAAGCGTTTGATCAGATTTCAATCAGCTTTTGCGGTAAACAGTTTTTGCGGCACATGTGCCAACGTCAACATGACCAACCTTGACGATCGTTTTCTTGGTGCGACCGTCCTTCTGTGCGTCGCTTGCGCTGCCCCTTTCGGTCGACACATTCAACTCAAGTAACTGCAGCAAAACCGTTTTGTAGTAAAACCACAAAGCTCTCTTCATCTTATTTACTCAACCCAAACAGCGTCTAATCGCTAAAAAACGCAATGAATGCACTCGAACCAATCGCAGTCATTAAAACCAGATATGCTAAACTAATGAACGCACAATAGTTCGGTTTTCGTGCATTTCGCACAGACCGCTCCCACACGATTCAGCAAACACAACACCCCCAGTGTCAACAACAGCCCCAGTCGAAGAAGCGAAAGTGCGGCAGCTATGAAACTGTGGTGCTATTTTTTGAAACAGCAAGAATTTTAGTTGTTCCGTAAGTATAGAATCGCATTGTTCACGAAAAACATGCTGCATTGCAGACCCATGCGAAGGGTTCACTTGTCGACCGAACAGCACATGCAGCACCCCAACAACTGCCAGGCGTCATGTCCGTGTGACGACGAATACATTGATGATGACGGCCAATGCAGACGTAGGTTGCACTGAACACTGACATGCTGTTCATCAGTCGCAACACACATGGTTCAACAATTGATTCATTGAAACGTTACGACAATGACGAATGAGGACATTGAAGCTATTGTACTTCCACAAGCAGCTTCATTCCGCATGCTCGTTCACAGTCCTCTTTGACAGCAGCTTGCTTGCGCCTGCTGCATTGCTGCAGCTCTATACAAATGCTGCTATAGCCTCTTGACAAGAATTTACTGCTGAGAACTTGCATTTGCACCATCACCGCAGACCCGTGCTTGCCCAGTGCGTGCGTGAACGCGCTCTCGTGCAACGTCACGGCCAACGGCACCGACTTCGAATGCGTCTGCGACACCGCCAACGATTATTTCCTGCTCAACAAAACGCACTGTCACTGTACTGAAAATCAGTTTTTTGCCATTCTCTCGTATCTAGCATCTTGATTTTTAGTCGATTCACAAACAGGTGTTGTACATTGCATTTGTTCTCAGCATACTGCCAACCCAACCCATGCGAAAACGGTGGCACCTGCTACAGCAATCAGCATCTGTTCAAGGTAACTGCACCGTCGGATTCACCGGCGAACGATGCACCGACGGTCGGTCGAGGAGTTTTTTGAATGTTTCGATATCGACAAATTTTTTCACCTTTTTTGTCAATTTCCTGTAACGTGCATTTGCTCATTTTTGTGAAAATCAAATCAGCAGACATTGACGAGTGCAGCGTGTTGAATCGGATCACGGAACACCCGCTGCAGTGTCCCAGTGGGGAGCTGTACCGTTGTGTGAACACATATGGCTCGTTCAGATGCACGTGCCCCGTTGGCTATGTGCGTCATGCGTCTCGACAAACCACTGCCAACTTTGGTTGGTTTGGTTACTGCACCGACGAACACGTCCTTCTTTTGTCTGCTGTAGAATTTTATCCCACAACTTGTTTCCCGTGTCCTGCTGCATGTCCCGCGTTGTGTCCTGTCCGCTTGTCCCGAGAATAACAGAAAAGGCTAAAACTGCTAAAAAATAGGTTCGAAAATGTTACCACAACATTGACAACAGTCACCGGTTAGTTACTCGGCATTATGAGCATTGTTTTTCCGGGACAGGCCACGACGCGATACGCGGACACTGCGCGGGAAATGCGGCGGGACCTCAGGATACGTGGGGACATTTTTATAAGCGTGACACTAAACTAAGTAGGTCAGAAAACACTAGACTTTTATTTCTTAATTCAGTGTCAATAGTTTTATTTTAGCGGCCAACTTCATTAAAATGAATTTTGACATTTGACGACATGGAATACCAGGATGTCTACAATGATCCGTCGTCCGAGGAGTTCACACCTCGAAAAACATGCTGCTCGCAACGGTGCGCTCTGTATTGACATCAGTTGTTTGCTAACGTCTATATCTGAAATCAGTTTCGCAAGCTAGAGCGTCCGAATGTCATTTCCAAGCAGAACTAACAAATTTAGTACGTTGTGTAGCTGGTGTCTTGGCTGAATGGCAGTGGCGCGGAGGTGCAGGTTGTGACGTGTACAAGGGCAGCCTGAAGGTGCAGCTTGTGCTCGTCTCCAACGGCACACTCGACGTGGCGCACATTGAACAGAGCTTGCAACAACAACTGCAACATTGTGGCGATCACTGCTTCCACTAACAGCAGCGTTCTTATGGAGGTCACCGAATAATGCTTTGTCATTTCACAATTGCAAATTATTCAATCTATATGGGAGACGTGCTGATTGCTTGTAATTGATTGCACTCGGCTGCTCATCGACTAATATTTTTTCTATGCCAACGATATTGGGTTT
>JASANC010000366.1:0-15088 GCA_030248135.1 Theristus sp. LFF4_11 | reverse complement strand
CTGTTAAATTACAAACATTTCACATTTTTTTGTCAAATGTTTTTTTAATTTTTTTGTTTTTTTCTACACAATACCGCTTTGCAACTCTCAGGAAAGCAAGACCGTGTCGCTGAACCTGAGCAAAGTTGCGGGTATCTTCTACGTGCTGATCATGTTCATGCTGATCTCGCTGGTGATCGCGTGGGCCGAAATGAAATACCATCAGAATAAGATGCAAACTGCCATGGATGCGTTGAAGGTAAAAAAACGTTTCCGTCTGGAAAACAGTGCCTTTCTTTCCAATACATTTTGTTTAAATCGCAAACAAAAGCAGGAAACTACGGATAAAACTGTGTGAACACCGTTAGATCCAAAAATGTGCCATAGTTTAAATGATGAGCAAAATCAGCAATATCTGCAACAACCACAGATTCGCGTACCCGTCGGGGAGCCATCGATCTTGGTTGATGCAGCGGCCGAAAATGGAAACGTGCGTTTGGTAGTGGGGAGTGGGGACTGATGAGAAAGAAAAAATTGTGCAATAGCATGCAGGCATTTGTTGGTTTTAATGGCCAGCACTTAATATTTTCAGGTTGATTGCCCACTATTGGTCAGAACACCGGCTGATCCCGATGACATCTACACGGACGTTTGAAAATCGCACAAGTCGAACTGATTTTATGACACCAGGTTTCATGAAATTTTGTCTGCTTTCACAAGGATTCAGCTTTCTTCCCTCAATATGTCAATTTGCTCATTAATTTCGGTACTCACTATATGCGCGCAAAAATTGCTTTGTCAGACGTTTGGTATGTGCGTGGGTGAATGATCCAAAAAATTGGCAACTGTTTGCCATTTCAAACTGTATGCTTTTTTTAGTAGCCACAGCTTACTGTAGCTATTTTATACTCCGAATTTACGTCACATCGGCCGTTTTGCCAAATGTTACGATTTTTTCTCATTCTCGTTTGGTGACTGTGACTGTGGAACATAACTGCTGTGTTATAACAGGAGTGCGCGGTCTTCCGTTCCGAACAATTATCTCATCAATTTATTGTCATATTATTGTTCATTCCATTTCTTGTTTACTTTTGTTTTAGACTTACTCCATACCTATGTGGATTTTCAGCATTTGTTTGTGTTCACTGAAAATTCATTGAAAAATTCTGAAAATGAATAAATCATACAGTTCTAAACTACGATTTCTGAATGAAAATACTATTTTTTCTCTAGTTTCCCTTTCAAAATGGGGTCACCGGTCGTTTTGCGATGTACTCCTTGACGCCCGGCAGAGCGGCGATGCGAGCGTGGTACTCGGTCAGGCGTGGGTGTGGCTTCAGTATTTCCTTGTCCCAGTGCTCCAGCTCGTCCAGAATGTTGAAAAACGCAAAGTCAGCGTAACTCGGCTGCAAAAAATTTTTTTGGTGGTTTTAAGTTAATATTTTATAAATTTGTAAATTACAATCGGTCGCATTTGGAAACAGGCCGGATAAAAAATTGCGATTTCGCCGGTTTTTTCTTGTCCAAACAAACAGTGATTTAGAAATTTATGCAATTTGCGAGATCTGTGACTGATGTAAACATTGTGCTTTTAAAACAAACAACAGTGATAAACGCATAAAACATTTTTTGACTTGTAAAAATGTTATACCGTTTTTCCGACCAGATATCCAGTGCCGGATTTTTCAAGAAAACCAGTCCAACGTGGCAGTATCTCGGGTTGCAGTTTCGTCTCATTCAGTTCCTTTAAACCAGCTTTCTGAAAATTTGTTGTGCTTCTAAAGTTACAGCGAAATGTTTTTTTTATTGATCGAATAACTACCCCATCTATAATTCAGATTTTTCAGCTTTAAACGACATGAAAGTTTCGCGCAACATTTCACACAACATTTAACGCAGCGTTTCACACAACGCTGAACACAACGGTTAACGCAACGTTTCACACAGCGTTTAACGCAGCGTTTCACACAACGCTGAACACAACGGTTAACGCAACGTTTCACACAGCGTTCAACGCAGCGTTTCACACAACGTTTAACGAGCGTTTCACACAACGTTTAACGCAGCGTTTCACACAACGTTTAGCACAAAGGTTAACGCAACGTTTCAAAAGCATTTAACGCAAGTAACACAACGTTTGACTTTGCAACTAAAGTAAAACATGGTGCTGGTGCTGATTGGCTATACATCCACTTCAAATGTAACCAATCATAATGTGATAAATAAAAAATTAAAACTTGCCGCCGCCTCTGCGTCTCCGCTCATCATGGGACGAATATACTTCCCACCCAAAAGTGGCCAAAAATCGTCCGTCGCAAACGCATATTGGTCAATCCAAGCCTCCTCCAGATCGTTTGCACCGGTGATCTCTGGACATTAAAAAAAACGACCAAACGAGTTACAAAGCAAAAAAAGTTCTTCGTTCTTGTAAAAACCAATAAACCGGCAGAATAACTGAGTACGGCATGTACCGTACTCGGTCTTGACACGATCTTGCTTTAACCGTCCTGATCGTCAAGGACAACTCAGTCTCGGCAAGGGGAGAGCGAATGGAAATAGAACACCAAAATAGAAATGAAGTTGTTGCATAAATTTTCATTGACCATCAGGCCCTTTATCGTGTCGAGACCAAGTAACGGCAGAGAGAGACGGATTGAGCTAAATTTGATCATTTAACTAAATTTGATAATACTAAAAAAATTGAGAATACAAACTGGCCAGTTTGCCCAGGTAACGATAAATCGCAATCGACTGCGCAAGAACTTTGCCGTCGATTTCCAACACTGGTACGGTGCCGAAGGGCAGAGCTGAAAAGATTTTACAGAAAGTCTTGCAACCGTGGCAAACTTAAGAACTAAGCGGAACTTCTGGTGCTTGCGCATGACTGATGGGCGTTATATTTTTAATGCATATGACGTCATTTCGCTTCGACGCGCTCGAATCAATCTGCCATACAACTTTTCAGCCAATGAAAACAAACTTGGTTTCAACTTCGCAAATTCATCAGTGACGCCCAGTCGATGGTCCTCGAAGTCAATGTTGCCATAGGCGCAAATCAGACGCGCGGGCTCGCCACGACCTCGACCCGCAAAATAGGTCAACTTGAGTTTGCCCATTTTTGTGCTTTTTCACTTTTTTTGTCACTTTCACCTATTAATGGCACAGATTTGTATACACACGGTATTTTTATACTTTTAGAACTCGGTTGAAATGAAAAATATGCAAACTGCAAATTTTATTCTCGATGAGTCTCATATGTCATCATCAAACATTTATTCTCGTTTATTCGCAAAACCAATATTGTCGAAGAAAAAAGTAACTAACAATGTCGTATTTGTCTAACAGCGACGCAATGGGAAAAGCTTGTTCAAATAAAAAACATAGCGAACGACATACAATGCATTACAACACAAAATATGATACGTGTGTGTGGTAAACAGAGAGTTGTAAAAACTGGTTTTAGTTACCATTTTTTTCAACATTGTTTCGAAATTTTGTTTTGATAAGTTTTTTGGTTTGGTTCTTTTGAATGGTTTGAGAGTATGGTTTGTAAACGTTTTGCGTGGAATTAATTCAAGAATGAAAACACTTCAAAAGCAACAAAAACAAGATTTTAAAAGTCTCTTGAAACAGTTCTTGTTGGAATAATTAAGGTCCAGTTAGCTGAGTTGTTTACAGACTTCACGATTTCGAAATACTTCGTTAATAGTTTCAGAATTCAGCAAAAAAAATCAAAACAACGATAAGCGTGCCGAAACGCGTAAACTGCAAGAAAAGCTAAAAACTGATCGTTAGACACCTCTCTTTTCAAAGAGAACCAAGTTCTAGAACCACACTGATCGTGTTTCATGCGGCTGACTCCGGTCGTTTTGCGATGTACTCCTTGACGCCCGGCAGAGCGGCGATCCGAGCGTGGTACTCGGTCAGTCGTGGGTGTGGCTTCAGTATTTCCTTGTCCCAGTGCTCCAGCTCGTCCAGAATGTTGAAAAACGCAAAGTCAGCGTAACTCGGCTGCAAAAACAAAAGATTTTTTTTTGGTTTTTTATGTCAGCTCTCGTCATATTGATGGCAGAAACTTGGGAAAAAGACTAAAAAGTCCTTGTTTGAAGACGGCCGCTCTGTTGTAACACGGTAATCATGTTTTATACATCAGACAAACAAACACAGCACCATTCACTGACACTTCGCGTGAGTGCTTTTGTGTGTATTGTCATTTGATAAACGCATTACTGTGCTATCAGAACATACAGTGACATATGCTTCTGACTGGAACTTTACCGTTTTTCCGACCAGATAGCCAGTGCCTGATTTTTCAAGGAATCCCGACCAACGTGGCAGTATCTCCGGTTGCAATTTCGTCTCGTTCAGTTCTTTCAAACCGGCGGCCTGGAATGAAAATAAAACTCTTCAACTCGGTGATTCATTGGTGGCATCACACTGACAGTGCGATCCTTGTCTGAATACCGTGCACTCTGTACGTTATAGTGTCAGGTCCGGTACACGACCTCACTTCGCTTAACCCCCAAAAACTCTGACTGTGATATTTGTTTTACTGTAATTCTTCCACATTTGGTAATAGTTAAACACTTTTTATTCAACGTTCAACATTTCTTTTATTATTGGTCACCATCAACATTCACCACCTTTAATTATTACTCTTTCTTGTTTTTCGTGATACTCCATCTCTGCTCTTGTCTCACGATAAACGACACAAAACCAACTCTGCTTGGAAGTCGCGTGGACAAGCGTTTGGGTATCGTGTGGTCGCCCCACATTTGGGCGCTTCACGATCCGTCCAGGACTGCACCTGACGTTGAGCAGGTGACCTGGGTGGCAACTCACGGCCAGACCCTAAAGGTACTGGTGTAAAACCCTTTGCGGCTTCGTCTAAAATCTGAAAACCGTAATCAATTACAACAGTCTTCTCTTGTAAACGTTTTATTCTTGTCGTCCTCGATTGACGAATTCTGAAAGAAGCCATAACAACTGTGTGAACTAATCAACGGCGTGAACGACGACGAATGAGAGGCAATGGCACAAGCCCTCATTACGCGGCTGGAACTCGAACGGCGTCGCAGGTGGCAGATGCGAGCGAGTCGGTGGCAGAGACTCGTAGTCGTTTGACTCCAGCAATGAGGCACATCCCTCGGACTTCGGTTCGTAGTAGGGTGGCACTCAACTCGTGTGACACGAGCGTCAAAATCCACTCGTCTGCAAACTGCAGCCGGGGGATGAACCCGCAATAGCCAGTGGTCACACCGGCACAAGCACAATGGCACCAACACACTGGCACAAACACACTGGCACAAACACACCAACAGGAACAAACATACATACACAAGCACACTGGCACAAACACACTGGCACGCACGCAATGCAGCTGATATATGCGTGTATGCGCGTGCTTGTTTGTGACTTTGCAACATTGTCATGTTGTAGTATGGTGTATCGGCATCAGACTAGGACTTTCGGATCATTTGCAAAAGCTGTAGTCAGCGTGCATATGTTTGTGTGTTTTGCAAAAGTATAGTTGTGTGCTAAAAAAACACTTGCCGCTTCTTCTTTGTCGTTTCGAACAAACAGCGGCTGGATATATTTCGGACCGAAAAGTGGCCAAAAATCGTCCGTTGCAAAAGCGTATTGGTCAATCAGTGCTTCCTCGATGTCGTTTGATCCAATTAGCTCTGTGGCATGAGCAACTACTTTTTTTCGGTTAAACGCATAATGTTTCAAAGAATTCATATTTTTGGGCGAATTTTTGTTCTTTTTTAATTCGGTTGTCTCTTCTAGCAACAAATAACCCAAAGAGTTACGTAAAATGTTGCAAAAATGTGACCAGCACACAGATTGTTGCTTGCATCGGCTGCTCAAGTTTTCACTAACTGGCTTGTTTTCCCAGATAACGAAAAATCGGGATCGACTGCGCGATAACAGTTTGACCTTCGATTTCCAACACAGGCAACGAACCGAACGGCAGAGCTGAAAACGAGGCAACAATTGTGAAAAAAACGCTGTTGAAGTTTGCTGCTAAAAAAGCTGCCAAAGCTGAAAAATACATCGGCATTTCTCTTTCTTTTGATTTCAAGACTCAATGCGTCTACACGGACATAGGAATGGGAAAACGTTTCGTAAAAAACGCAGCAATTCAAATTCTAAAATCCCAACAAAAAGAACAACAACAAAATTTGCGGCGCCTTGAAGATTCAGATTTCTTTGCTTTTGATTTCTCTGTGGCGGCTTTTCCGAGAACTTTTGTGCCCACAAACTTTCTGAAACGATGATACATCATGCATGAAAAGTGTTGATCTTTTTCTTTTCAGTGGGTGTTCGCTGCTACGGTAACTGTGAGAAAATGCACAAACTTGGTTTCAACTTCGGGAACTCGTCTTTCATGCCGATTCGGTTGTCTTCAAACTCGATGTTTCCATAAGCGCAAATCAGACGAGCGGGCTCGGCACGACCACGCCCCGGGAAATAGGTCAACTTGTATTTCACCATATTTGTGTAATAAGTTTTATTTTAATGGTGGTGTTTTTATTCTTCTCTTGACGTTGATTCGTGAACTGAATTGATGAGTTCAAAAAACATACAATTGTCCTATGCAGCAAAGAAAAACTTCATAGTTCACTTTCAAAACAACTATGCAGCTCACATTAGAACTTAGAAAAACAGGAATTGTTCAGCTCAACAGTCTGATGCAATACAGCGCAAAAGCACTGCGATGAAAAATGTGTGCAAGCATTTTTTCAAATATTTACACACAGATTTTCATATCGGTGATTTGTCAAACTAAACTATGAACCTAAATTGTTTGACGCAAAGATAAAAGATTCAAACAAACTTTGCTGCACAAGTTTGACAGTTGAAATTTCGTCAAAACATCACCCACATGCAACTCTTATTCAAGCAGACATTGAAGGAAAAACAAACCGCACCTGAAAACCAGAGATGTGGTGGAGGCAATTGGATATTAAAAATGTGTTGTTGATCTAAAATTGAGTTTTCTGATCATCAAAGTTGTGAAGAACTGAACGCACGGCGCAGACCAGAATCAGAAACGTTCACATATCGTAAAAACATAAAATTCGGTGGTGTGGGGGGGGGGGGGGGTCAAATCAACATAAAGTTCAAAATAACCAAATAAAAATTGCTACATAATGTTATACCGCACCGCAAGCCTTGAAAATGGAATCGCAAAAATTTTCATTTTATTTTTTTGGTTGTCTTCACACAGGAGTGTCCGGTCGTTTTGCGATGTACTCCTTGACGCCCGGCAGAGCGGCGATCCGGGCGTGGTACTCGGTCAGGCGTGGGTGTGGCTTCAGTATTTCCTTGTCCCAGTGCTCCAGCTCGTCCAGAATGTTGAAAAACGCGAAATCAGCGTAACTCGGCTGCAAAAACAAAAAAAAACTGAACTGGCGCGGGGTTTGTCAGTTGGCATCAAACGGTTTAGCATGGTGTCTTCAAAAAGAGAATGTGTTTTGGCAATGAAGAACTTTATGAAATGTACATTGTTATCATCAGTTTTCGGATTCCTTTTGGTGTCCCAAAGATGACCGTGGTAAAAAGCCGGCACCAAGCGACACGCTCATGTACCACAGATTGTCATGAAGTCGTAGCACGCTCAGCTACATGTTTTACCACTGTCATTTTGACAAAGGACACTAAAAAACAGACACCAAACGGGTGGAAAAGGGAAAGGGCTTTTAGCGTGCACATTTGAACGTGTTTGAAACTTGTGAAACGTGTCAGGAAATGTGTATGGTAGGTGTGTAAAAAATGTTGAAACGCACATGCAAACAAAACTGCAAACTAACACTCTTGCCGACCAAATAGCCGGTGCCTGATTTTTCAAGGAATCCCGACCAACGTGGCAGTATCTCCGGTTGAAATTTCGTCTCGTTCAGTTCCTTCAAACCGGCGGCCTGGAAAGAAAAAATGCAATTTCGTCGTTTGCACGCGCACCCCTTGCGCAAAGTAACAGTCACCAGAACGCGAAAGCAAGATTGAATGATTCGAATTTTTTTAATTTAGCCTCTCCTTTCGCATTTAAGCGGCTCACCGCGGTCTCTTTGTCCCCCTTGACCGTCGGTTGAACGAATTTCGAGCGAACCAGTGGCCAGAAGTCCTCAGTGGCGAACGCAAACTGGTCAATGAACGTCTCCTCCAGGTCATTCTCGCCGCACAACTCTGAAAACTGGCATGGTTTGGTCGAGAGTGAAAATATGTATTGGATCTGAAATTCAGACACAGCGTATGTCGACAGACAGATATAAGCATGTAGTTCAATCGAATTTGGTAGATTCGCCTTTTCGGTGTCCCTATTAGCACGGTACAAAAGAATTAATTGCAATTCAGCAGCTGAGCGGTGTGCCACGCTTGGCAACCGTATTGGCGCTTGATATTGTTTTGCCACATACAGTGGTACACACAGCTGAGCCCCAATTTTGAACCGCACTTTTTTGATACCAATGGGGCAAAAGGACACCAAAAAGGATACCAAAAAGGATACCAAAATGACATAAGAAGGCTATGCGTTTTTCCAGTGGGATTCCAACGACGAGCAAACTTACTGACGGTCGCTTGTTTCGCGAGATACTTGAAGATCACGATTGACTGCGCCAGCGTTTTACCATCGAACTTGAGAACAGGTAACGAACCAAACGGCAGGGCTGAGATGCGAAGGAAAGAAATGCGTTTAGATTCGCAGTTGTTGTTGTTGGGGGTTTTAGGCGATGTTTTTAGTCAGGGCTAGCCCAGAGAAGCGTACAGAACGCCGTCTAGATGGGCGCCCATCGAGTTTTCTCTGTCCTTAAGTGCCAATACACCCCTTGAAGGGGCTCGATCCCCCGAACGCACAGACAATAGCTAACGCGCTACCACCAGGCCACGAGGGTGACAATGCGGTGTGAGCTCGTGGAAAGGACACACACTCAGCTACTAATCAGCTGCAGCATAAATTTGTTTGTTCTCATTTTAGCACAATTTCTATTCGACAAATTGTCTCATCTCCATACTCAAACTCAATAATAACTCGAAACCAACGCACTCGGCTTCAACTTCATAAACTCCTCCATGGTGACGATCTCATTATCGTACTCGATATTCGCATAGGCACAAATCAGCCGGGCCGGTTCGCCGCGGCCACGCGCCGGAAAGTAAAGCAGTTTGTATTGGACCATGTTTGCGATTATTGACGGAACGGATGTTTTTCGTCGAAATTTTTTTCCAGTTGAAAGTTTCTCTGGGTTTTTTTGTCTGAAAGATGGACTTTTCTGTTTTTCTTTTGGTTTTGCTTGCATTCATATAAGATTCTGGCCAGTACGCGCGTGCGAGCCACTGAGAATTTTTGCAACTAATGTTGCTACGCTGGCTACAGTTGCCTTATTGGACGACACTCGCATTTTGCATCCAAAGTTGCAACAACGACGTTGCATTCAATTCATTTGTTACAAACATACAAAAAGCTTGTGAGTTCTTTAATGTAATGTAATTCAAAAAGCATGTAATGCCTTACTTAAGCCTCGTGCTTTGGCCTTGTGGTGCTGAGAGTGTGAGGCGTGACTGCGTATAACAGGGTGCATACGTGCAGACGCTAAGCTACTTTCTTCTGATTAATAAATGTGGACTTGTTTGATTGGTTCGTGCTTCTGCATTCTGTGTGTTGATTGGTTCGTGTTGTTTCGTACCTGTTCTTGTTCTATAAGCTGCGTGTGTTCCGTGGTGGGGGTATCAGTTGCCAGTTTTACGGGTTATCGCTTAACAATAGTTTTTCGCTAGTTTTTGCGTTTAATCCGGCCGTTTTTAGCCAACTGAAACAAAGTGTAGTTTTTATTCAAAAGCTTGGTTTTATCGGCCACAGTTTAAACAAACAACCGTAGTTTTTGCTCAATTTTAGCAACAATGCAGCTGATGTCTTTCTTCCAGGTGAAAAATTGAATACCGTATTACCCCCAATAAACCCCCATGGGGGATTAATACGTCAGCGACTTTTAGGGGTGGGGGTTTATTGGTGGGGGGATTATTGGTGGGGGGGATTATTGGTGGGGGGGGGCTTATAAACAAAAAATTCTAGGGGTGGGGGTTTGTTGAAAAATGGCAAAAATACCTTGCATGGCAGGCAAGAAAATCGCAGAAACTTCTACTTTTCACAGAGATATCCTTTTGTAACAGCCTTTTGTAATGAAATTACCATTAACTCATCCCTTTGGGGCCTTTGGTAGCACAATTTCACCAATGTCACTGCATTCAGCCACTGAATTCGCTGGGTATGTGTTTCAAACAGGTTTTCAATTAACCCCCATGGGGGATTATTTGTGGGGGGGGATTATTCGGAAACTGGTCGGGCGGTGGGGGTTTATTGGTGGGGGGGACTAATGGGGGGGTTTAATGGGGGTAAAACGGTAACTGTTAAAGCGCAAAACACGCACGCCCACACGCATCAAATCAAAATCGAACAATTTATTCTGATGCTGCACCACGAACACAGTAATAGGAATAGGAATAGAAACAAGTATGGCACCAGATCCAAAAAAACTGACGTAAATTCTGCACACCAAATGCATTTGTGTCAAATGCCAAAGTTTATAAAACCAAAAAAAACTGAACTTTGCACATGACCATGCGGAAAAACGATGGCAATAATACAAATAAATGGTGATGCATATTTCAACTAAATGTGTTTGTACAAAAGTTTATCATAGGTATTTGTTATCAATTTACTTCAACTCGGAAAAACTGTCCGATAAACCCTTTCAGATCCATTGTAATGTTATGTAACTTGAAAAGCTGGGACACAGTACTTGCAAATACACGCAAATATTTTAGCTTTTAATCAAAAAACACAAAATAGGCACGTTTAATAAGTTTCAAATATCAGCAGCATTGGCAACACGGTTAAAAGTTTTAAGTTCAGTAGCAGTTGCTCATTGTTCAAGCAATCAAAAAAGGGGCCCACTACTTAAATCAGAACTTTTTAGGTCATGACAATCACAAGAAAATTTTCAGCTCAATTGAGCCATACAGTGGCGCCATGCCTGTTGGAATGTGGTCGTTTTTTTGTACACCCTGTACTACGCATATATGTACTTTCTTGTCGACATGTACTCTTCAACGCCAGACAACGCTGCAATACGTGCGTGAAAGTCGCGTAATTGTAAATGTGATGCCAATATGTCGGCATCCCAACGCTCGAGAACGTCGAGAATGTTGAAAAACGCAAAATCAGCGTAGCTGGGCTGGAAAAATTTATTGGTGTTAATCTGAAAATTCCAAATCTTCGACTCTGTCCAACACACTCATGCTACGTGCTGATTGGCTGTGTTTGAATGTTGAGCAAGCTGATTGGACGCCGTTGATGAACACAGCCAATCACAGTTATTTGCACATTAGACCGACCGACACTTTCTTCAACACTTTCTTCACACTGAGTTTGTGCAGTTGCAGTACACAGAAACGCACACAAATCAGATTCAAAAACCGCAGCCAATCAGCAAGTTGCGTGCAACATTTGTTCCGAGCACACTTTAGAACCGACGAGAAAGCCGCTGTTCGATTGCTCCAGAAATCCTGTCCATCGTGGCAAAATGTCCACTTGCAGTCGTCGAACGTTAAAGTCGCGTAGATGCGCTTTCTGGAAGTGGAACAAAAAAAAAACGCGACTTTCTGATGGTGAAGTGGTTTCGAAAAGCTGGTGACGTGCAAAAACAACCTTTTAGTAAAAAAACGGTTTGTTTGGTTGTTTATGAATTGCGACGTTGGTGAACCAGGACCATAAAAATTGTCATTCAGAACTCGCCGATGATTGGCCGTTTTTTTGAATCAAAATTGGTCAATGGTGGAGTCATAAAACCGGCCCGATAACCGCCAACCAGACGCACCGCATTTTCGACTTCTTCTTCTCCGCCTCCACTTCGAATGTAGCCAGCAGGCAACGGCCACAAATCGTACGTCGCAAACGCGAATTGGTCGATCAAAAGTTCCTCTTCTTCATTACTGCCGTTCAAATCTGGTGTGTTTGATTTTTTTTCAAAAATAGGGTGCTCTGGAAAAACAGTGCAGACACTTGAAAAGAAAACTCCACTACTGAAGTTGACCAGTGTTGCTACTGAGTCTGTTGTAGCAACTTTGGTGGCAAGTTTGGTAGTAAACTAATGTGGCGTCAAAGAAACGCGAACGAACTGGCCTGCTTTGTTTGTTACAACGGATGCACATGGTCGCGAGGGCGATTGATTAGGAGACAACCAATGAAGAAGCAAAATTTTGAAAGAAAGGTGTTTGCCGTTGTTCACAAACAAAAAAGTCAACCTGCTTTTTTTGCCAGATATTTGTAGATCAATATCGAGCCGGAAATTTGCAATACTCTTTGTCCGTCGTTGACTTCCAACACAGGCACTGTCCCGAATGGAAATTCTGAGGAAAAGGGGAATTTGGCAAGCGAGTTATTGCTGATTATTGGGTGTAATTTGGCTGAATTGAACATTTTGGCGACGACGCGGTTTAAAATTAGATCCACATAATGAGAGAAAAAGCTCAACACCACTAAGTAAGTCACACTTTCAGAAAGTGTTGTTCAAGGATTTCACACGATCTACATAGAGAAAGTAGTGTTGATTTGATCTTCGTTTCAGCGCGTTGTGTGCACCCAAATGTTGGGCGTCTGTCGAAAATCACCGTGTACCTACATACATTTTGAAGCTCGATTCAAAAAATGCATAGCCAAAACAAAAAAAGAGAAAAAATCCCCACACCTGGTTTCCGCCTCAGCCACTCCGCCTGCCCCACGGAACCGCCGGTGGGAATCCGATCATCCTTGAAGTCGACGCCGCCGAACGCACAGATCAGTCGAGCCGATGTCACGCAACAGAATTTTGGTGCAAAAAACACGAATTTTCAAAAAGTCGACCTTGTTCCTCTCTCTTTAGGCCCGTTTAGCCGTCCGTATTTGCATCCGGCACGGCACGTCACGTCACGTCAAACCTCGTTTATGCTGCAAAAAAGAGCAATCCGGCACGTCACGTCTTGTTTTAGAACTCGCGCTTGTTTATGTCCCTGTACGGCGACGTACGTCGACGTTCAGACAGATACGGACGCATAAACGATGACGTGACGTGCCGTGACGTGCCGGATGGTTTTAGAACACGCGCTCGTTTATGCTCCTGTACGGCGACGTGCGTCGACGTTCAGACAGATACGGACGCATAAACGATGACGTGACGTGCCGTGACGTGCCGGAAGGTTTAGGTTCTCCCCTCAAAAGCCGTGCGTCAAAGTTCAATTTTATCAATTTTGTTTACTTTTGTTGTTATTCATTGTGAGCCCATGCTCACTCACTATCGTCCTGAAATGAGACATTTTATACGTTTTATACGAGCGCTGTGCTAGTCGCTCTCGAGGACGAGGTTGCTTTGCAGTTTGAATGACCATGCCATGGCTCGGTTTTCGCTGTTATATTTTTAATTGGTAACTTGCAAATTGACCCGTGTGTATTTGAATTAATCAAAACCCATACCTTTTTGGTTTGGCAAAGCAATTGTAATATCATGCGGATGCGCGAGCGAGCGCAGCGAGCGGAGAGCGCATCACGCATAATATGAGCCGTTATACCCCAGCGCGCTTTTTTCAAATTTGCTCGCTGCCTCCAGCGAGCATACTATAAGCCACAAACTTGGCTCTGTGCACACGAAACGAACACCCAAAGTTGTGTTCTGAGCCGCGAAAAAATTTTCATCGGACGACTTTTCATACGCTGTAGACACGAAAAACCTATTCTGAAAACAGTGTTACTTATTTTTCTTGGTATTTTTTTTCAGGTATGTAATCAACATGTGTCATTTTCCCTTATCCTATCGCCCTTTCAATTTTTACCTGCGACACTTTCACAGTCGAACAAAAATGTTTCCTGGGGTAATTTCATCCGTAGATTTTGCTCTTTGGGTTAATTTTTTGCCCCGACCTTGTTTTTGGGTAAAAATTGGGTATTTTTAAAAGTTCGCAGGGTTTTCACCTGGTTTTAAGTGTTCGCTCTTTCAATTTTTAGCTGGAACACTTTCACAGTTTAACAAAAATGTTTCCCCTCCCCATCTGGGGTAATTTCATCCGTAGATTCTGAAAATTTAGTTTATTTTTTGCCCGGGCACTTTTTGGGTCAAAATTGTGCATTTTTTGAAAATTCGTAGCATTTTGACTGGGTATCATTTTTTCAGTCTTACAAATTTTGTCTGAGCTACGAAAAATAGCAGAAATGTTTAGTCCGTGGGAATTCAATGCGCTAATCACGGATTTTGGGTTAGTTTTCTTACGTGAGCAACTCTAGATGCTGAATCGTGACGATTTCGGGCGAATCGGCCGTGGTAATTGGCGAAATCGGTCCAGAAACGAAAAAAAAGAAAAAGGTGTTTTTCAGGGTAATTCAATGCGCTGATCACAGATTTTGGGTTAGTTTTCTTACGTGAGCAACACTAGATGCTGAATCGTGACGATTTCGGGCGAATCGGCCGTGGAAATTGGCGAAATCGGTCCAGAAACGAAAAACAAGAAAAGGATGTTTTCCAGGGTAATTCAATGCGCTGATCACGGATTTTGGGTTAGTTTTCTTACGTGAGCAACTCTAGATGCTGAATCGTGACGATTTCGGGCGAATCGGCCGTGGAAATTGGCGAAATCGGTCCATAAACGAAAAACAAGAAAGGGGTGTTTTCCAGGGTAATTCAATGCGCTGATCACGGATTTTGAAGTTGGTTTCTTGTGAGCAACTCTAGACGTTGAATCGTGACGATTTCGGGCGAATCAGGCGTGGAAGTTGGCGAAATCGGTCCAGAAACGAAAAACAAGAAAAGCGTGTTTTCCAGGGTAATTCAATGCGCTGATCACGGATTTTGGGTTAGTTTTCTTACGTGAGCAACTCTAGATGCTGAATCGTGACGATTTCGGGCGAATCGGCCGTGGAAGTTAGCGAAATCAGTCCACAACGAAAAACAAGTAAAGGGTGTTTTCCGGGGTAATTCAATGCGCTGATCACGGATTTTGGGTTAGTTTTCTTACGTGAGCAACTCTAGATGCTGAATCGTGACGATTTCGGGCGAATCGGCCGTGGAAGTTGGCGAAATCG